>VDFB02365481.1:0-68602 GCA_007258455.2 Sequoia sempervirens
TGATAAAATGATAAATGAAAATGATATGATAAAATAATGATAAATGTAAGGAAATGGTAATGAAAATGAGATAAAATGATAATGATAAATGAGATGATAAGTGAAAATGAAATGAAATAGTAAATGATATGAAATGATAAATGAAATGATATAATGTTGAAATGATAATGATATGAAATGATAATGAAAATGATGAATGACATGAAAATGATATGATAAAATAATGATTTAAATCAAGAAATGATTAATGATAAATGTACTGAAATGATATGAAATGGTAATTGAAATGATATAATGCTGAAATGATAATGAAAATGGTAAATGACATGAAAATGATATGATAAAATAATGATAAATGATGAAATGATTAATGATAAATGTAATGAAATGATAAATTTAATGAAATGATGGTGAAATGATAAATGATAAATGATAAATGATAATGATATGAAATGATAAATGACATGAAAATGAAATGATAAAATAATGATAAATGATGAAATGATTAATGATAAATGTAATGAAATGATGATGAAATGATAAATGATAAATGATAATGATATTCAAAATGATAACTAAAAATGATATGATAAAATAATGACAATGAAAATGAATATGAAATGATAAATGTAATGAAATGATAGGGTATGTGCAGGATCATGATGGGCCAAAAAGTGGCAATATGATGGGTATGTGGCTGACAACTTTTTTTAATCCAAAATTGATGAAACAAAAAGGGTTTTTAAAGGAGATTCTCAGCTTTCCACCAATATAAATTATGCTTTACTTTAAATTTAATAAGTAATTATTATTCATTTTCTATTCAAATTATGACTAAAGTCCTGATTGATAGACTAATTGAAAAACATCTATAGCTTTCAAAGGATATCACATATTTTGAATCCAAAACATGTGTCACATTTTATGCTTTTCATACTATAGGATTAAAAAAAGAAAAATTGAATTTCATGAAGTTTTGACCAAGTTAAGGTGGTCAGACATACGATTTTTTTATATTTTTAAAAGAGTGTAATAAAAAAATCATAATTAATTATTTAATTAGAAAAATTACAAAAAGTATGCAAAGCCAAGACAGGACATGATTCCTTTGAACTATCTAAAATATTATAAAAAAATATTATCATTTTATTGTGGTTAGAGATTAGTCAAAGCTTGAACCATGAGTCTACTTCTTATTTTCCTTGAAATTTAAATGCTACTTCATTGAAATTTCAAATTTTCATAACCTAAGATTTAAAAAAACCTAGTAGTTTAGAAACTACATTCAATTTACTATAGATTATATTCTTACATATTTTTGAAATAATATAGATAACTTATTCAAATTTTTATGTCAAGTTTCCTAACTCTAATTTTTCTAATTTTTTTGCCACTTAAGGGCCTATTTTTTCCATGATAATCCTGCACATACCCGATATGAAATAATAAATAATGAAAATGATGATGAAATGATAAATATAAACTATATGATATGTACAAGACATAGATGAAATGATAATGATAATGAAATGATGATGAAAATGAAAGATGATAAATGTCCGAATGTCCTCCACAACTAGCCCAAAGAGACATGATAGTCATTGATGTTACTGGTTAGCCCTTTAAAATTATGATGCAAGTCCAATATACAGATATGTACAATGATCTAAATGAAATGCAATGAAATGAAACCAAAAATTTGTTGAGCCTTTTGTTATCTTTCTTGAATCATCATACAGTGTTTCAAAATGTTTGAAGTATGTACAAGCATCAAAGGGGAAATTAGCACCAATGATGACCTGAGTACAACTTTCATGATTTTTGATATAGAAAGTGAACAAAAGCATCAAGGTATAATTGAACCAAGATGAACTGAGCATTTCTTGCATAAAAAGACAAAGATTAACCACTTTCTGATGCAAATTGGGAAGTATCATTAATGATATGCTTTGAAAATCATGTCTCATGACATATTTGCACCAAATTGATAGTCAATCTCAAGACAACAGACAAAGAAAAATCATTCTATTTCCTTGCCACTCTAGTTTAGTACATCATCAAGTGTTCTCCAGAGGAATGATAGTGAAAATCAAACAACCATTGTTCAAAATATAATACTTCTATTCCAAACATTATTCAGATTTTAGATCATCTAGATATGAGTCATGATATGAAATTTGTTGAAAACTATGATATGGATCAATGATTGGATAGTTTTTCATGTGATTTGATTGTTTGTTTGCATGATCGGATGTTACGTCATTGTCTAGCTATTTTAGTAAACTCTGAAAATTGATTGTCCTCGGTATGTCAACATTTCCCCCCAATATTGGCACAACTTGCTAAAATGAATATGTACAATGATCAAGCCATGGTAAGACATTATCACTCTAGGAAAATGATGGCAGTATGATGTTGTTATGACCCTAGGATGATGGATGAAATTAAGGATGAGAAGCTAAGTGTAAAACATGAGCTAATAGATGGAGCTACAAATAGCATTTGTTTGCTATGTTTTAACTATTTGTGTTTATTGCATTTTTCTGATGTTTGACTTTTTGTATTTTTCTATATTTTTCTTGTCAATAGACTTCCTATTGCTAGATTTTCACCTTATGATGATTTTTTCAAAAAAAAATTTGTAGATTTTTTAGGATTTTTTATGCTATTTTTGTGATTTTTTTCAAGAATTTTTATGCTATTTTTGTATTTTTTCAGGACTTTATATGTTGTTTTTGTATTTTTTTCAGGAAATTTTATGCTATTTTTGTATTTTTTTAGGACTTTTTCTATTGTTTTTGTATTTTTTTTAGGACTTTTTCTATTTTTTTTTATTTTTTTCAGGACTCTATGCTATTTTTGTTGTTTTTTTAGGAATTTTTATGCTATTTTTGTGATTTTTTCAGTACTTTTATGGATGAGGATAACTGCTTCAAACATAATACTTTTTCAAGTGCATGTTGTTGATGGGTTCGTCAAATAAGTCCCCTTTTGGCATTGACAGCTTGTATTCTCCTGAGCCATATATTGCTATGACCATGTAAGGACCCAACCAATTTGGTTAAAACTTACCTTTATTCTCTCTATCTTTTTTGTTGTGTGGGTTCTCCTTCAAAACAGGATCACCAACCTAAAAGGTACATGGCTTGACTCTATAATTATAGCTGTGAGACATCATTTGTTGATATGCTTCCAAATGATCAACTACTCATTGTCTCTTCTCATCAAGGAGTTCCAACTCTTGCAGTCGGGAAACTCGTTAGTCATCATCTGTTGTGAGACCCTTCAATGATACCCTTAGTGATGGAATCTCAACCTCTAGTGGAAAAATGGCTTCTGCTCCATAGACAAGAGAATACAGTGTTGCTCATGTTGGTGTTCTAATGCTAGTTCTGTAGGCCCATAATGTGGATTAAGTTGAATGTGCCAATCTTTCCCTACATCATTCATAGTCTTCTTCAAGATTTTCAGTATTGTTTTGTTCAAGGCATCTTCTTTGCCATTCCCTTGTGGATAATAAGGTGTTGAATATCTGTGATGGATATGGAATCTCTCACAGAGTTCATCAACATCCTAATTCTTGAATGGTTGTCCATTATCTATGATAATGGAGTTGGGAATGCCATACCAAAAAATGAGATAGTTAAGTATGAGCGATGAAATTTGTTTGCCGATAACCTTAGTGAGAGGTACTACCTCAATCCACTTGGTAAAGTACTCTATCACTATGATGATGAACTTGTGCTTGTTCGATGATGAGGGATGAATCTTTCCAACTAGATCTAATTCCCATTGCAAGAATGGTCAAGTTGGCATGAATGGTTGAAATTTTTGTGTAGGAGCATGAATGAGATTTCCATGAATTTGATATTTAGAGCACTTTATCACAAAAAGTGAATGATTCCCTCTCCATAGTCGGCCAATAGTAACCCATTCTAATCAATTTCTTGGATAAGGTCAGTCTAGTTGAATGAGTACCACAAATGCCACCATGAACTTCTTGTAAAGCCTTGTCGGATTCATCGCATTCAAGACATTGAAGTAAAGTACTATCAAGACCATGACGGTAAAGGATGTCAGTGATAAGAGTATGGCAAGATGATTGGTAGATAAAGTTGTACTTTTGGTTATGAGATAAGTCAGGTGGTAAAATGTCATCTTTTAGGTAGGTAGAGGTCTTTCCATACCAGGGTGAATCATATCCTACTAAGTGGTAGATGATTTGGCTTTCAGGTGTGTCATAGGTAGGTGTAAATGATTGTTCCACCAGAAATTCATAGTGAGTCTAATTTTCTAGGATTTGTAGCAATGATGCAATCATGGCCATGGCATTAGCTGCTTTGTTATCAAGTATTGGAATTTGTATGAACTTGATATCCACTAAGTACTTCTTGAAATCATCAACCATTTTCTTATGTGGCAAAAAAATTTCATCTTTGGTTTGATAATCATCATTGATCTAATTAATGACTAACTGTGAGTCATCATAAACTTGTAGTTATGTGATCCTCCATTCCAATGTGATCTTGAGCCTAGTGATTAAAGCTTCATATTTGGCTATGTTGTTAGTGCATGGAAACATTAGCCTATATGACCAAGGAATGGTATCTCCTTGACGGGTGGCAAAGAGTATGCATGCCCCTGATCCATGTTGAGTGAAAGAACCATCAAAGTACAATGACCATGACTGTTTGGATTCTGTAGTGAAGACATTAGCATCTAGAAATTCAATGTGCATGAGATGCTCTGTTTGTAGTGGTGCTTCAGCCAATTGATCAATGATAACTTTTACTTTGATTTCTTTATGATAAACATAATGGATGTCAAACTCACTCAGGATCATAACCCATTTTTCTAGCCTTCCTGTCAATGTAGCCTTATTTAGCAGATAATTGAGTGGATCAATCTTTTCCAAAAGATTGTTTGTATGAGTTAACATGTAGTGTCAAAATTTCTGTGAGGAAAAGACTACTGTGAGACAAGCCTTCTTGATGAAAGTGTAGTTGATTTCATGACCTGTTAGCATTCAACTGATGTAATAAATTGCTCGTTCCTTTCTTGTAGAATCCTCTTGTCCTAATAATGCCCCCAAAGATGTCTCTGTTGCAGCAATATAGAAGATTAGAGGTTTGTTTGGATTTGGTAGGATCAGAACTGGTGGGTTCATTAGGTACTGCTTGATTTGTTGAAAGGACATTTCAAAATTACCATCCCATTTGAAAGGAACATTCTTATGCAATAGATGTGTGAAAGGTAGAATTTTATCTGCCAACTGTGCAATGAACCTTTGTATAGATTGAATTTGTCCCTATAATGACCTCAATTGACTAATATTCCTTGGTGGAGGCACCTCCATGATTACTTGTACCTTGGTAGGATCTACTTCAATTCCTTTTCCTGATACTATGTATCCCAAGATTTTTCTAGATGTTACCACAAAAACACATTTCTTGGGGTTGAGGTGAAATTTGAACTTTTCCAACCTTGCAAATATTTTGGATAACACTTTGAGATGTCCTTCTCTTGTGTATGAATTTTCCAATATGTCATCTATATAATATTCCATGAATGTGTGCATCATGTCATTAAAAAATTTAGTCATAGCTCTTTGGTAAGTAGCCCCAGTGTTCTTTAGACTAAAAGGCATGACATTCCAACAGTAAGTCCTCGATGGACATATAAACATTGTCTTGTCCTGGTCTTCATGTGCAATCTTGATCTAGTTGTAACTAGAAAAACTATCCATTAGTGAATACATGGCATGGCCAACTATTAGATCCACTATAGTATGGATGCTTGGAATCAAAAGTCATCCTTAGGACATGATTTATTAAGATCTCTAAAATTTGTGCACACTCTGACACTTTTGTCAGGCTTGGACACAAGAACAATATTGGAGATCCACTCTAGATAGTCGATCGATCTTATAAATCCCACATCAAGAAGTTTTTTTAGCTCTTCTTTAACTAGTAGTGCTACATGAGGGTGCATCTTTCTAAGTTTTTGTTTCATAGGCTTAACTCCTAGTTTTATGGCCAAGTGATGCATTATAAGATTAGGATCAAGACTTGGCATGTCTGCATAAGACCAAGAAAAGTTGACTTGATTTGTTCTGAGAAATTCCATGAACTCAGGTACTTCTTTATCTTTCATTGATGTAGCTAACTATGGAATCCTTGGTTTTTCTATAGTTTCAAGATTTACTTCTTTTGTAGGCTCAATCAAGATAGGTGATTGCTCATGATAGTGCTTCAGGAGAGTGTCAAGTATCCCATCATCTGTGCCTTAAAAAGGTTTTCACCATCTGATACACTTTTTTTTTTACCTTTTGTTTGATCTAACACTGCCAGATTCTAGTTTTCACCATTATATCCTTCTTTTTTATTTTTATTTTTGTAGCTAGGAGACTTGACACTTTCCTTATTAAAGACTCTATGCTAAAAATTTCCAATAGAACAATCACTTTTGTCATCTGCGGTAAGAAAGTTTACAATAGATTCATCTCTTGAAAACATAGGTATGTTGATAGGTTAGGATAGATCCCAATTAATGATATTTGGATGGATCAAAGGTAGTGGGTCATCGGGTTGCATGAAATTAGTTATGGTTATGGTCATATCGGAGTTGTCTATAGGATCTAAAGTATGATGCAGATTAATGATGGTATTTTTCTCATGATAGTCTTGTTCAATTAAATTCAACTCAAAATCACTAGAATCATATAATTCACCTTGTAGTTCAGATCCTTGAGGTTGGGACACTGACCCTTCACCTTCGATTAGATTTGGGGTGTACTTGTGTACCACATCGACCCTTTTGTCCCTCCAAAACTCATTATTGTAGATGGTGTCCCATTCGTATTCACCATAATCTGTGTCAAAGTTATTATCCATGAAATTCTTAATTGCTATCAAACAAGCTTCCCTTGTTTCATAATCTTCTTGCAATGTGAGGACAGTATCATGTAACTGGTTGGATGCTCTTTCTTTTGAGTTAGTATCATATCCCATTCCTGTTTTATCTTTTATAGCAAGTCTTGGAAGGTGAATAGTCTCAACTACTCCTTCTTTTCTCTTTCCAATAGGACCATTACCATCATAGCCCATCTTTTGCATGATTGAATATCCTTTACCATATTGATGAGTAGATAGTTTGAAATTAAGAACTATTTCATCTTCATCTTTATAGAGCCAACTTAGAAATTATCTATCCTCAAAATCTTCCATAGGGAATTTTTATTTGATAAATCATCCATTAAAATTTGTATGTGGCTCTGTCAGTGTCTGCATTGATGTTGATGCTACAAATATTTGTTGTTCTGTGATAGAGGGTTGTCCATGTGACTGAGGTGATATAGGTAGATTAGTAAGATAGAGAGAGTACTCCCCCACTCCATTGTCCTTGATCTATAGTTGCTTGTCAAAGCTTTTGGTTAACTGACCGATTTGTGTATCAAATTTGAGAGAAGTACTAACAGGAGCTTCTTGATTGTTGGGAACCAAAGTATCTTGACTAGCTTTGATGTTGGCACAAGTTTGACTATTTGAATTATCAGCTGGTATTATGATCAACTTTCCGTCATAAGGAAACTCAAGGCATTGATGATATGTGGAGGGGACAGCTTGCATTTCGTGGATCCAAGGTCGACCCAACAAGATGTTGTATGCAAGATAACGATCTAACAATTGAAAAAAAGTATTTTTGATAATAGGTCCCACTCTGATCAGCAGCATGATTAACCTTTGGATGCTCTTTCCTCATCATCATAGGCTTTAATAGTAAACTTTCTTCTGGGATCAATGGAGTCCTTAGAAAATCCTAAAGCCTAAACTAACTTCATGGTACAAATGTTCAAACCAACACCACCATCTATTAGGATGTGTTTGACATGAAACTTATGGATCATGACTTTTAAGTATAGTGATGAATTATGTGGATGTGTCATGGAAACATCATCTTTTTTCAGAGAACGAGAGGCATGTGGGTGAGGAAAAGTGTCCCACCATGGCTTAAAATCAATCCACATCCAGATCGGTGGATATAGTTGTTTCAACGAGGGCCTTTTCTAGAATTTCCTTGTGTGCTAGGGAAATCTTCAAGAGTTCTAAGATAGAAATCTAAGGGGGAATTTTTCAAATTTGATTGACTAAGTCGTATTGATGTTGAGGTAGAGGTACAGTGGATTTTGAAGAAGCACCTTTTAAGACAACTCTAGCTTGTGCCCTTGTTTTTGTGTTAACTTCTTTATATTCCATCGTTTCCTTAATTTTTATAACATTGACCCACTCATCATCAGTGTAAATATCATTGATTATATGATCATTAATATGATTCACACTTTTTCTAGAAGACTCACCCTTTCGATAGTTGGGAAAAGGGTTGCAAAATGCTTGGTGGTCTTTGTTTGATTGTTGGTGTCCTTCTATTGTGATGGTGCCATTTTTGATTAAGTCTTGGACTTTATTTTTTAGGGCTTGACAATTATTCGTGCGATGGCCCTTACACTAACGATAATCAAAATAGTATGCATCATTCCATGATGGGGGTTTCACACTAGGTTCAAAGTTGCATTGAGGTGGAAAAGTAAGAACATTTTTAGCAATCAATTCTTTGAATGCAGATTCTAAAGATTGACCCATTGGAGTAAAATTTCTTGTTCTAGAGAAGAATGAAGATCGTTGCAGATTTGTGTTCGAGGCATTTCCTAAGGAATTTTTTTTGTTATCATTTCGACGGTAACCTTGATTGTTGGAATTCCCTTGATTGGGAGTAAAATTTTGTTTCACATTATTCCTCAAGGGAGGAGGATTGTTTCCGTGATTTGTGACTGAGTTGAAATTGTTACAATTATTGTTACGAGGAGTACTTGAAGCACCAAGACCAAATGGCTTGGTTGAGACATGATTTACATCTACAACACCATCATTCACCATGCTTTTTGTTTCGAGTCCAAAAATTAGATTTGTCATTGTGGTGATTTGACGGGCTAGGATTGTCCTTATCAAGTTTTTATTATCCATCTCTAGACCAAGGAACTTTCAATGGTGATGGCATTTTCAATCAATTTCTAAAAAGAGGGAGGACAATGAAGATTAAGATGATAGCTCATCTCTTGATCTAATTTTTTTATGAAAGTGGTGATCTTTTCCTTTTCAGGAACATGACATGGATATCTATCAAAAAATCTTCTCCATCTATGAAGAAATGTAATAAATGGTTCACGAGGATTCTATTTAGCCTTGCAGAGATCAACCATGGTTATTTTATGTTGTATGTTGTAGGAATATTGTGATATGAACTTTTTAATCAATTCCTCAAATCTCTTGACAGGCGGTGTGATTTTTGATAGCCATTACATCAATTGGCCTCTGAGACTCCTAGGAAACAAACGCATCAAGTAAGTATCCTCATGAGAAAACTCTAAAGTCATATTTCACAATGTTTAGGAAACGAGATCATGTTGAGACATTGATCAAAAGGATAAGGAAAAATTTCATCAAGAGCATATGTCTTCATTGTGGTTCCCCCTTGCATGTTCTTAATTTTCTCTTGTAGTGCCTTAACCCGTTGAGACAATGTACTAATATCAAATAAGGGTGTGTCATCAAGATTCCTTTTTAAGTTTTTAGTATTAAAATCATGAGGGAATTTAGCTCCTTTGTTAGCCAAATACATAAAATATTTCTCTTTTTTGCGCTCTAAGATCTTTTCTAAGGATTTGTGATATGTGGGATCTTGCTCAGCCTCTCTAAGGTGATGTTCTTCATCTGATCAATCATCACTATCTACAGGAGTTCTGCTCATGTCTTTGTTGGAAGGGAATAGATTCTTTTCTTTTTCATCCATGTTGTCATTAAAAAGGGGATTTTGGCTCACACTATAAAGGAGGTTGCTACTCTCACCTTTTTCTTGAGTTCTTCAAGTATGATATTCTTGTTGAATATCCTCTTTAAGCTTATTTTATTGAGATCTTGTAAAATAGGCATATGATTTTGAAATTTTCTTCTAGAATTAGATCATAATTTAATAAGTGCAAAACTGATGATGTTTTGATCCGATAAGATGAAAATATGATGATATGATCAAAAGACGTTCCTAATTCTTGATTGTGGCTTCCAATGATAAAGGATATCATAATACTATTGGGAAAGTTGAATCAATAATCAATTTTTTTTGAAAGGTGCACTTTTAACATTTGATCCTTGTTTTTCAAGTATATCAAATAGCCTAATTAAACTCACTAAAGGATTTGATCGGGATGTGTTGGATATTCAATAGAAGGTTGTGATAGATAATAGAAGTTGATAGGTTTATTGTGATTGTGTCATTGTGATAGAGCTCTTTTCTGAAAATAGGTTCATGAATATAAAGGTTCTACAACATATTTGCCGGTAAATCCCCTAGCAAAATCTTGGTATCTATGGATGAACTCACGGTAATGGAGCAAGAAGTTTCAAATTTTATACAAAAACTCCCTTCATTGAAAGGTTTTCTTGTAGCCTAAATGTTTCTTGGGTTTCTTGATCCCATGGACAATTGATTTCTTGACAAATTTGGTTGATTTGCACTCTCTAAGCATGAGAGAAATGTCAAAAGGCTACTGGACCAAAGATGTTACAAAATTAGATCTGTCAAAAGTAATAATTCTGGAAAAGTGACAAATGCACTATTTTGTACCCTATATGTGCTGCAGAAATAGGCATTTGTGCCAAAGAAACAGTAAAATGTGCTACAATAGACCTCAGATGCACTACTTATGTCTTATATACACTACAAAAAAATGCTTTGACAATGATAAAAATTGTTCATAGAATATTTAGCCTATATGCCTAAACACTCAATGCATGAAAACAGGCTCTGAATGTGTTGAACTATCCAAGGAATGTGCTAAGAGATCCCCTAGATGTGCTAAAATAGTTTTCCAAAGTGGTTTTCCGAAGAATTTTGAGTAGTTTCAGTGGAAATTTTGCATGTTCATTTTGGATGATCTTTTATCTGAATTAGTGTGATTGAAAACACAACAAACACTCTAAAAATAGTTTTTGTAAGCCCTATACTAAACATCAAGTGTATGTTCAAAAATATTTTTCAAAAAGTGTTTTCACAAGTTCACACATAACAGACAATTCAGGCATAATCACTCTTAGTACTCAAGTAGGTCATCGTAATAACCACAATGCACATCTTAGAACTGTGTCAACTCACACTACCATGTCACTCCTGAAGGGGCACCTATGTTTTTGTCTTTTCCAGGCACATACTTAGAGTGACGGAAGTGGATACCGGATCACATGAGCAAATGGTCCTTGGCAGTTATATGGTGAGTTTCTTGTGGGCAGATTCTTCCCTCCCCTTGCACTATGATTATTAGGATATTCAGAAACTGACACAGTTGGCTACTACACTAGGTTCGTAGTAATGGTTTCCATTCGATGTGGAAATAATAAACTCACTCAAGAGACCTCCCAACCTTTAGAACAAATACTTTGGGGATGGTTATCTTGCACACTACCGGAAAAAGTGGGTTTCCCCAAATTTGCTTTAAATTTTATAGTGGGGTGGAATAGCCTGGCTTTGGCTTGAACCCACTTGGGTGAGTACTTTTTCCCACAAGAGAAGGCCCTCTACAGGATGTAATAAAGTATTAAAATTGTAGAAATTGAAAAGGTGAGTCTAGTATTCTGATCACCCAGTTAAGGGGAGAGCATAGACCTATTGCCATAGACAAAGCATACAATATTCTTTTCAGAGCCCAAATGACAATGATTTAATCTATGTGAAGCTGTTGCTTCACAACAAGCATGAGATTCATCTTAACTACAAAAAAATCAATTTGTGTTGACTATCCTAGATTGCTTCATTTTAATCCATGTCTACCCTAGGGTTGCTTCCTTTTAAAACCAAATGTGACTATCCTAGATTGGTTCTTTTTATGCCAAAAAAAGCTTTGTCTGTGGAAGGTGTTAGACTCTGAGCTTTGCCAAAAGAAATTCTAATTGCATTAAAAGAAATGCATTTTTTTTACAAAATTTTAATGAAGCTGAGTACATGTGCCATTCTATTCCTGATAAGCATCATTTTTTTCCGTATATGCACTGAAATAGTTCCTAGATGCACCAAAAAACCTGCAAAAGCATTGTTAAAAATCCTGTATGCGCTAAAAAAAAGCCACGTATGCACATAAACGTGGATTTTTTCAAAAATTTGAATTCTAGAACATGAAATCTTGTCATTAAATTGGAAAGTAAATGTCAAAAATAGGGCAAGGGCCCCATGGTGGGCACTAGAAATGTGTGATCTATTTTTATGTGTATAAAATAAATATAGATTTAAAAAAAAATCAAACACACCAATGAAAGTTTAAATTAAAGCATAAAGTAAAGAAAAGAAATGCAAACTCCATTTATGCTTCAAAGATGTTCCATTTTCCTCTATCTCCAGTATTTTCATTGATTCTAGCTCACTCTCAGATACTTGGGCTAGGCTCAACAAACGGTCTTCCTAGAGAACGAGATTAAAGATGGATGCATGCTATGCTAAGATATGATTAACGTGCTATGATTTCTTATGAAAAGAAACTAGAATAAAGAAATGCTATCAATGCTAAAGTTGATAATAACAATGCTAAAATTCTAATCACATGAATGTTTGTATCTAATGTGTATGCATTGTAACCAATGCTTGGGTTCATAGGGGTATTTATAGAGCTTTCAAAATATTATGATTGGTTGTGGTGATAAACGACTATGAAAATTCCTGGCAGATTGGACGGTCAAAGATGGATAAGACTGGAGAGAAAAATAGAAGAAAATGAGAAAGCATGATTTGTCTCCTTTTTTGGGGAAGAGATAAGATGAGATGATAAAGATGAATTGTAAAAATCATCTTTTTGTGAGATAGAGGAATTTTTTTGAAGATAAATAATGAATTTATCAAATTCATTATTCACTTATTGGTGACATGAAATATTTTCTTAATTAAATAAAATATTTAATTATGATTTCAAAAGATATGAAGGGTATTTAATTAAATAAAGATATCTAATTAAATTTTAGGAAATGATATGTAGATGAAATTTATTAAATAAAATATTTAATTAATTAGAAGAAAGATTTGAATAGCCGAAAAGAAATATTTAAATTTAATTAAATCAAAGGACTTAATTAAATCCAGAAGGTGATAACTAATTAAAATAAATAAAGAGTATTTATTTAATTAATCAAGTAGACATATGGATGTGAAATAATTAAATAAAGTTGATTTATTTGATCATAGAAGAATAAAGTGAATGAACAATATAATTAAATTAATTAAATGTAATTATATGTAGAGGAATTTTAGGGAGATTAATTAAATAATAAATATTTATTTAAATGTCAGGATTAATTAACATGGCGAATCTTATGCATATATAGCTATTATCAAAGCCATTCAAGAAACTAACAACTAAATCTAACATGGAAGTTGAATCATGCAAGCATAATGAACAAACTCAAAAGAAACACTCAAATTCATGCAATGCTTCTCTCTATTGCTAAAATATTCCTTTTACACCAATTCCCCAACACCTACAAATGAGGAGCAAGCCCCTATTTATAGTTCTCCAAATCCCAAATGTATGGCTAGGATTGATTTACATTGTGTGGCAGAGATTCATTACAAGTTACGGTTTCACCTACCCCCAATATTTCTCAATTTAAAATAGTCTATTTTGTCTTCTTCTTTGTAGATACAGAAAAAGTAACCCTTCTTTTTCTCATGTTCAGGCCCTCCTAGTGGACTTTAGCTTGATTTTTCCTAGATTTAATGTTGTAATGTGGTCAACACATTGACATTAGGTCCTAGACCCTTGTGAATCATTAAGACTTCTAGGATGTCTTGTAAAAGTGTTGTGAAGTGTTGTAAATAAACTTTCACACATTTCTAGGAAACTTTATCATAATTCACCTAAATAACCCTTTTTTTATCACTTACCAAGTCTTATTTAAAAGTGTTGTAACCCACTTTCACACTTTTCTAGACTTTTCATCACTACTTCAACCCTTTCTCATGTTTAAGCAGCCCCTTAATACAATTACCAACCCACCTTAAGTGTTTTTTTGAGGATATTCCTGTTGGACAACATTTAATTCCCTATAATTCCAAACAATGACTTAATTTTCTTAAGTGGGACTAAACCGCCAATAGGGCGACTTTGTCTTTTTTAGCACAAAACTCAAAATTATTTCATATTTTTGGGGGATTTCATTCTCTAACCCTTGAGGTCAGCTTGTGATGTGTTATTTTTTGGGAAATTAGTAAGAACAAGTATAAATAAGGGTTTTTCCTCTCATTTAACCCCCATTAATTCAAGCATTCACTCAAGCAATTCACTTAATCATTCACAAGCATTCAAGCACTCTAAGCATTATCAAGACATCCATTGGAGCACTTCATAGTATATCTTCAAACTTTGACATCAAGGGTTTGGTAAGTTTATGACATTGCATGTCGTTTATTTATCATTCTCTTTCCATTTCATCTCATTTCATCGGGTTTGATTACCAAAGTGGGGTTTGACCAAGGCAAACCCCTATACTCTAACCCTTAACCATTTTTCCCTCTTTGCATGTGTGTTTGCAAAATTTGTAGGTAGATTTGTTAAAGAAATAGGTCTTGAAAAGTGTTCAAGAAGTCATCAAGATCACTCCAGTCAACATAACCCTAATTCAATCTTGGAGACCCTTTTTACCCCATTTTCTATAGAATCAAGAACGGGCACCTGTCAGAAAAGAAAGTACAAACCCGAAGCTACAAGATCCTGTCCCAAAATTCCCAAAATCTATAGGTGGACTAAGACACCACTAGTGCCGAATTATTCCCATTACCAGACCTGAAAAGTGGTTTTTGCATTTCTGGATACCGTTTTGGCATATTCATGTTCGAACAAGTTTTCCCTAAAACCAGGACTAAGTTGTCGAGCTTGGCGTAAGTGTCCCAATCAGCATTTTCAGTCAATTCTTCAGGATTCTAGAATCTCTCCACATGATATTTTAGATTCTAGGTGTACCTCTTCAATCTTGTTTAGTTATTTCATTATTTACTTGCATTTTTAGGTCTTTTTGCATATCATAGTGTGTTTTCCAGCACTTTGCATTTCTTAGGTTTTGCATCATTATATCATTTTATTTTTAGATCAGTGCATTATTAAATCATAATTAGACACATTAAATCTCATTTACATTAATCTTGAGTATAGAAATTTTCATTTTGGACCCCATTTCTTTCTCCTTTTAGGTGAAAAAGCGTAGAAGGAGCTTAAAGCAATTGGGCAATCCAAAATCATTGTCCACATTTTGGTGAACCCAAATTTTGAACATATTTGCTTGTGATTTCAAGTGCATTGTAGGTTCCATTTGCATTAACATTGTATTAGGTATTGCATTATTTAAACTGCATCCTAGGTTTTCAAAATTGCATTAGTGAAAAGCTCAAATAGCTTGCATTTTTGCATCATTTTTGCATTGAAAAACAACAAACATTATGCATTTCATACTATAGTTGCACTTGTGCATCTGAAAGATATAAAATTGCACTCAATTTTTTAGAAAAATCTCAAAAACATCATCACTGGGACTAGTTCGACACACTGGGCGACTTAGTCATCCTACACATTTTGCACTTTAATTTCTGGTAATTTATGCATTTCTATTTTTTGGTATTGCATTCCTATTTCAATTTACAAAATTCCTATTATTTTCATTTTAATAATCTGAGATTGGATTGCATTTGCATCCACCCCACATCTTGTAGTATTTTTGTGAGTGTTTGGTACCCTATTAATACTTTAGTGAGAAGAAGTTCCTGACTCATGACATCCCATGATAACACACTCATTGTGGACCTTGGGTTGTCTCGTGCTCCTACTCCTGGTATGGAAAATGGTGCATTAGGAATGGATACTAGCACTAGTACACCTTTACCTTCACATAAAATGCATGTTGACACACAAAATATTTCCAT
The DNA here is from genome assembly GCA_007258455.2 of Sequoia sempervirens. Taxonomy (NCBI): domain Eukaryota; kingdom Viridiplantae; phylum Streptophyta; class Pinopsida; order Cupressales; family Cupressaceae; genus Sequoia; species Sequoia sempervirens. Next base: position 16,003 of record VDFB02365481.1, read on the forward strand.
TCCTCAAGATAAAGTCATTACCATTCATGAGAATTTAGCACATTTGTAACAAAACTTGTGTCTTGAAAGAATTTCAACCACTACATTCCTGCTATAGACAACATCCATCAAATTCTTGAAATGGATGAGGCCTTAGATGTCATGAAACTAATTGTTGAGATATATCAAAAATTTGCTTATTTCCCCTCTAATAGATCTAAACTAGCAAACATTGTGGTTAGCTCAGGAGGATCTCACATTCCTCCTCCTTTAACTATAGTATCCATACCCACCTATACCACTCCTCAAGTGACAAAAACCATGAAACAACTTAGTCATGTGACTCCTTTTTCTATTCCAGCTAGCATGAACCCAGTTCTTTTGTGGCATCGAATGTTCCATCCTCCACCACCTTCACCCCTATTAGTGTCCCCTTCACTTATCCCAACATTAGATACACTCCATCACCATTCTCTCTTCCACCTCATACCGCATACACTAAATCTCTCATTACACAACTCTTCCAAATTGTTTCTTCTATGCAACAACAAATATCTACCATAAACCAAAACAAAACTACACCACCCACCTACTATGTCTGTAGTATCCCATTATCTTTGGAAATCTTAACAAAACTGATGCCACAAGGAATTGAGATGCCTAGGTTTGAGAAGTATGGATGTAAAGGAGACCCAACTAATCATGTCAATGCCTATACAACCTTATCCAATGATTTTATCCTTGATGATAAACTGTTAGCTAAACTATTTTGTAGAACTTCAAAGGACACTGCCTTGGAGTGGTTTTCAAACTTACCCAATCATTCAATGTGATCATTTAATGAACTTTTTTATGCATTTATAATTCATTTACAAGTCCATATGACTCCAAAAAATACAATGGATAATTCAATAAGATGTAAATAAAATGCAGATGAAAAAGTCACTGATTTCATTTCACATTATTAGTCATTGTATGCCCAAGTAGATGTCAAGATTCCTGATTCACATCTCCAAAATATGTCTATTGAAAACTTTCAAACTCACATTTAAGATAAATTTACCATGATGAAATTTCCTTCTTTCATGCATTTATGCACAACTCTTTGTGACTATCACAACTTGGTTACTAGTCGTGATGCAAAATCCACTTCTAGCAGAGTTCAGAAATCTAAACAAAGCAACCAAAACAACTCACAAAACTTTAGAAAACAAAACAAGCTCTTCTTACAGTTCAATCCTCCTCCTCAACAATCACCTCAACCCATCAAGAACCAAGTAGCAACTATTAAAGCCATAATACCTTACAGTTATGGAAATCCAAAACAATAGTTTACACCATTACCAGACACTTTTCATAACACCATGACCCAACTTGTACAACAATAAATGATCTCTTTACTAGACACTAGTAGTTATCTGAGAGATACAACTATATCCTTCCAATAGTATAATCTCTTTGATTCCATTATCAACTTGTCTCTACTACAACATTCGAACATGATAGAAGATCCAAATTGTTAAGAAGTTACAATAGTGGTCAACCTCTTATCATAGGGAACACCTATTAATATATTTTATTATCTTTTTATCTCAGAACCTTGTCTATTTCATTATACTTTATCAGGTATTCACCTCTCATTGAAAATTAGTATGAAATATAGAATTCATTTGGCCTTATACAGTGCACATTTCGTAGTGTAAGTCTATCCTTGGAAAGTTAAGACTCTATCTTCTTTATAAAGGTTCACCCCTCTTAATGTCAACTTAGTAACTTTAAGATTTCTCCTGTATCAATTTCATTCTATTTTTCGACATGAAGAGATTTTGCAAGCATTGACCATTAGCCCTTCTCTTCTATATGTAGTGACCTTCATTAATTCTTCTAATCTATGTTTTCCTTCTCCTCCTCAGTGTCAACCCAACCCACACCAAATTGGCTCCTTCATCATTTGACATGTGGATTTAGTACTATGCTTCCATATGATTAGTAATTAAGTTATGTTAAATTTTGGTCGTGTAACATTTTACTTGAAAAACAATTGTCCTTTTTTAGTTATTTAGGTTTTTTCCTCTAGTTTTATCGATAGGGCGTTACATGTCATAGATTTCCCTTTTCTTTTTCACTATAATTTTGTGTTTCTCCTTTTGGGGGTGATGCAAAACATTGAGATGCCCTATGTCTCTTCCATGTTGACCCAAAAGGTCCTTTTACTTTCTTGTTCACTTGCATTTTTTGTTTCTCCTTTCGGGGATGATGCAAAGCATTAAGATGCCCTATGTCTATTCCATGTTGACCCAAAAGGTCCTTTTACTTTATTTTTCACTTTCATTTTGTGTTTCTCCTTTTTGGGATGACGCAAAGCATTGAGATGCCCTATGTCTCTTCCATGTTAACCCAAACGGTCATTTTACTTTCTTGCTCACTTTCATTTTTTGTTTCTCCTTTTGGGGATGGTGCAAAGCATTGAGACACCCTATGTCTCTTCCATGTTAACCCAAAATCTCTTTTTACTTTACTTTTCACTTTTGTTTTTTGTTTCTCCATTTGGGGATGATGCAAAGTGTTGAGATACCCCATGTCTCCTCCATGTTGACCCAAATGGTCCTTTTACTTTCATTTTTAGTTTCATTTTTTGTTTCTCCTTTTGGGGATGACGCAAGGCATTGAGACCAAAATTTCTCCTTCATGTTGACCCAATAGCCTTTTCTTTTCTTTCACCTTTTCATTTTCTTTTCACTTGTGTTCTCATTTTTGGGATGATGCAAAGTGTTGAGACCACAATGTGTCTTCCATGTTGACCCAAAATAGACTTTATTTTTCTTTTGTTTCCACTCTCTTTGTGTCATTCTTCTAGTTCTATGTATTTAGGGAATGATGATAGTTTTGATATCTTTCATAAAAATATTGTAGTAACAAACATACTGACCCAAAATCCATAGATCCCTTATGTTTTTGGTGTGTTCCTTTTTGGGGGAAACCCCTCCTTTTATTTCTCTTCCTTTACATGACACAACCTTACTCAAAAACATATGACCTACAATAGAGGCTTTCAAAATTGATTGTCATGTCTTGTTTATTTCTTGCATTTTTCATTTGATAGTTTAAAGTAATTTCTCACAAAATGGTGTGTAGCAATTCTTTTAAAGTGGGGGCATACATTGGCATTATTCATTTACATTTGTTTCTTGGTTCTTAGTGCAATCTTGTAATTTCATATGATACATTTGTCACTTTGTGGATGGAATTGGGTATAATTTCATTCATAAGCATGATCTATCTTAGCATATTACATTCCTCTTAATGGCTTGATGTGACACACTGCATCTCCTAAGTTGTGAATATTCTATTCTTTGATTGGTCCTATCTTGGAGACATTAGACACAATGTTCCCTAAGTTATATACCTTGCATGATCTGCACAAGACTCATATGAACATTTCCTTTTCATGTTACATTTTGCATTTACATGGCCACCTTGCATAACATATCTTGCATGCCTGTGGTACCATTGTAGTTTTTCATGAGTTCTAGGCATACAAAGCTTTGCTTGTCTTATGAAGCACAAAACAAAATTGTCCTTTGTGGTTCCTTATTAAAGTTATCAAGAGGTATAACTTTGATATGGTTGAGTGGGAAGCCCACTATAAGGCACAACTTTCCCCATAGCCACCTTTTGGGATTTCTCAACCCATGGAAAGCCAGAAGTTTTGTGGCCCTAGAGTGAGTATACTTGGGCTTTCTCACCCAGTCGACAGCCATAAGTCTCATCACCCTAGAGTGATTACACATTTCTTTTATTAAACAAACAACCTAGATCTAATCTACAACGAGCTGGACAAACGATCGAAGCTTTCTTTCATCCTTTCTAATTATCATGTGTGTTCCTTTATGTTTACAATTAGTTTTCCATGGGATCATGATCTTGGGGGATTGATTATCCCTCTTGATTATTGATGTCTCATCTTACCAAGAATTAGTGCATTCAAACCTTTCTTGGTTGCATTATCAGCTACTTTAGTGTGAGTTAGAAGCAAGTTCATCCTCTCACTAAAGTGGGGGCTAATTGTGGACATGGAAAAAGTAACCCTTCTACTTTTTCACATGTCCAGACCCTCCTAGTGGAGTTTTGATTGAGTTTTCCTAGATTTAATGTTGTAATGTGGTCAACACATTCACATTAGGTCTTGGACCCTTGTGAATCATTAAGACTTCTAGGATGTCTTGTAAAAGTGTTGTGAAGTGTTGTAACCCACTTTCACACTTTTCTAGGACACTTTCATCATAATTCACCTAAATAACCTCTTTTTATCACTTAACAAGTCTTATTTCAAAGTGTTGTGGAGTGTTGTAACCCACTTTCATGCTTTTCTAGACTTTTCATCACTAATTCAACCCTTTCTTGTTTAAATGACTCCTTAATACACTTTCTGACCCCCCTTAAGTGTGTTTTTGAGGATATTCCTATTGGAAAACATTTAATGCGCTATAATTCTCGACACCCACTTAATTTGCTTAAGTGGGACTAAGTCTCCAATAGGAGTGACTTAGTCCTTTTTGGCACAAAACTCAAAATTATTTCAAATTCCTTGTGGGACTTCATTCTCTAACCCTTGAGGTCAGCCTGTGATGTGTTATAGTTTGGGAAATATAGTAAGAACAAGTATAAATAAGGTTTTTTCCTCTCATTTAAACCCCTATTCATTAAAGCTTTCACTCAAGAAATTAACCTAATCATTCTCAAGCATTCAAGCACTATAAGCTTTATCAAGTCATCCATTAGAGCACTTCATTGCATATCTTTAGACTTGTAAAACAAGGGTTTGGTGAGTTTATGAAATTGCATGTTGTTTATTTATCATTCTCTTTCCATTTCATTTCATTTCATAGGGTTTGATTACCAAAGTGTTGTTTGACCAAGGAAAACCCCTATACACTAACCCTTAACCATTTTTCCCTCTTTGCATGTGTGTTTGCAGAATTTGTAAGTAGATTTGTCAAAGAAATAGGTGTTGAAAATTGCTCAAGAAGTCATCAAAGTCACTTAAGTCAACATAAACCTAATTCAAGCTTGGGGACCCCTTTTACCCCATTTTCTACAGAATCAAGAGCAGACACCTGTCAGAAAAGCAAGTGCAAACTTGATATTCCCAAAATTTACATGTGGACTAAGTTGCCACTAGTGGTGAATTAGTCACACTACCAGGCTTGAAAACTAGTTTTTGCATTTTTGGATACCCATTTTGCAGATTCCTATTTTGGCAAGTTTTCCCTGAAACTAGGACTAAGTTGTCCAGCTTGGCATAAGTGTCCTAGTCAACATTTTTAATCAATGTTTTCAAATTCCAAAATCTCTAGACATCATATTTTAGATTCATGGTGCACCTCTCCAGTCTTGTTCATTTATTTCATCATTTACTTGCATTTTTAGGTGTTTTTGCATATCATAGTGTGTTTTTTAGCACTTTGCATTTCTTAGGATTTGTGTCATTAAATCATTTTATTTTTAGATCAATGTATTAGTACATCATAACTAGACACATTACATCTCATTTAAATTAATCTTGAGTGTAGAAATTTGCATTGTGTACCCCATTTCTTTCTCCTTTTAGGTGAACCTTAGAAAAAGCTTAAAGTAGTTGGTGAATCCAAAATCATTGTCCACATTCTCTATTTATTATTGTATCCTATTCTTTCTTCTAGTGACCCTGTTTATTATTGTATCCTATTCTTTCTTCTAGTGACCCTGGCACTATAGTAGTTTTTTCCTATTGTGGTTTTCTCTTTTGGTAGTAGCTACGCAGTTAGGAACTCATCATCTATTACAAGCTTTCCTTCATTGTTCTGAATGGTGGCATACTCCACAAATTTACCCATTAGCATTTGAAGCTTATTCAACTCCATGATATCTGATTGAAGCACTTGGAAGGTAAGATTCCTTGATGTTCCTGTGATTAGCTCCCAATTCTTCATGCACTTCAGTGTAGCCTTGATCACTTGCTCTAATTAGAAGAAGGCTTCAGAAGCGAAATCCATGAAGTCCAACATTAGGGAATTTTTTGCTCCTTATTCCATCTTCTTGTGGAAGTTTTCCATATAAAAATGGCCTCTTGTCATTTTCATGGCCTTTTAGGTCTTGTTTTATGGTGTTTGATCTATTTTTCTTTGATTTTATGTTGTAACATGGCTTGAACATGCATATTTAGGTACTAAAATTCAAATAATGATGTCTTCTGAAGGTGTTGTGAAGTGTTGTAAAACATTTCTACATTCTTCTAGACTCTATTATTACAATTTACCTAAAAAAAACCTTTTCATCAATAAACAAGTCCTATTTTCAAGTGTTGTAAAGTCTTGTAACAAGATTTCATGTTTTTCTAGGCATAACTGCACTATTTATCCCTTTCTTATGCTTTATTTGGTCCCTTTATGCCCTCATATGATTTAATTAAGTGTATTTTTGAATGTTAGCCTAACAAACAACATTAAATACTAGAAAATTCCTGACACCCATTTTCAGGTGCTAAGTGAGACCCATTCACCATTGGTGGTGAATGAGTCGCCCTAGGCCCCAAATTCAAAAAATTTCAAAATTCCTTTCAGTTTTTTATTCAAAAACACTTGATGTCGGCCTATGATGAGCTATGAATAGGTAACTAAGGAATAAGATTGTATAAATAAGTGATTTTCACCTCATTTTACATCCTTCAACATTCATGCATTATATTCAAGCAATCTCAAGCATTCAAGCATTTACAACATCTCATCAAACAATATTCAAGTAGTTTGGAGCATTCGTTGACACTAGTTCAGATTTGCATCATCAAGGGTTTGGTAAGTTGATAGAAATTGTATGTTATTTGTTTATCATTCTCTTTCCTTTCATTGTTTCATTAAGGGTTTGATTACCAAAAGTGGGGTTTTACCAAGGCAAAGCCCTATTTCCTAACCCTCAACCATTTTCCCCCTATTCCATGTGTGTTTGCAGACTTTTGTGTGTAGATTTAACAAGCATTTTCGTGTTAAAGATTGGAATTCATTAAAATCATTACTAGAAATGTACAATTGTGCCTTTGGCTGTGACCCTAATGATCTTGAACTCCCACATGCTCCCTCAACTCCTCATGATTTTCCTCTTCATGAAGTAGACATCATTGGAGAAGATGATGATAGCATGAACAAGTTCTATAATGTCTGCCTTGATAACTTAGAAGCCAATGCAGCCTTTTATCCCTCCATGAAATTAAAAGATCTTCCTACTATTACACCTCCTGATCACTTTGCATATTTACATCTTGAAATCAATGAAGGAGCTATGGTTCCTCCCTAAAGTGGACCTAGTTCCTTAAACCAACCACACTCACAACCCTTTTACAATCACAAAGTCACAAATAGTCCTATAAACGTTCAAGAAAAATATTGTAAAGGCTTCACTATTCTAAGTAAACAAGGTTGTGACACAAAACATGAGCATGACATTCATCAACTTGTTGAACAAAAACCAACCGAAGAAAACACAACAGGACTAGGATATCAATTTCCTTCTCATCTTGATGGACCTCAATTTAAATATTGGAAGCTTCAGGATAATGACACGGTGATCTTTGATGCTCCTTCTGATTTAAACATTCTCCTTCCACATGAACAACCATTATCCCCTTCTAATGAGAAGGATGTTCGGATCCCCATGGGTCCTCCTCCTCCTATTCATGAACAAGGAGAATATAGCAAACAAAAACAACCTTACAAATTAAAGAAACTAAAGTTTTCTACACATCATTCACTTGAATGTGAAAGGAGACTTCAATTGCTTTTAAACAAAGGTCTTATACTTTTACCACCTATTAATAGGTTGGTTATTTGTCCTAAAGACTCTAACATACCATTTTGTAAAAATCATCATATTCTTGGACATTGAATAGAAGAATGTCGGACATTGAAGGACATACTGGATAAGTATCACTTCTCTAATATTGATTGTTTCCCCATCATACCTTAATACAATATAAATCCCATCATCATTCCATAGTTGTAGAATTATTTATTCTCACTATCACATGATCCTTTTCCATCACCCACCTCGGCTCATTCTTTCCTTTACACTTTTTGGGGGGGCAATAAGTTGATAGCCTTGTTCTTGTAATGCACTTTCCTTGTTCTCTTAACTATGTTATTCTTTTTTTTCTTAACCATTTAAGATTGAGAAACCAATAACTTAGTTAATGGTTGACTTACATTTGCATTACTTGTTCCTTTTCGTTTTCCTTTTCATGTGTCTATCATGTTCCCCTGTATCATGTGTTTGATGTTCCCTCTCTTTGTACACTTCTTCTATTTGTACCTCTATTCTTCTATTTGTCATGCATCTTCACTTTTTCACTTTTGTTTCATGTTCTCCTTTTGGGGATGACACAAAACGTAGAGACTCCCTATGTCTCTTCCATGTTGACCTAAAAGGTCCTTGTCTTTTTCTCTCTTTTTTTTTGTGTTCTCCTTCTAGGGATGACACAAGGAATTGAGACTGCAATGACTCCTTCATGTTGACCCAAAAGCTTTTTCATTTGCTTTCACCTTTTCATTTTATTTTCACTTGTGTTTTCCTTTTGGGGATGATGCAAAGCATCAAAACCGCAATGTCTCTTCCATATTCACCCAAAATGGACTTCCTTTTTCTTTTCCCTCTCTTTGTGTCATCCTTCCAGTTCTATGTGCTTTGGGGAATGATGATAGTTCTAAGCTCTTTCATAAAAATATTGCAGCAATGAACATACTGACCCCAAATCCATAGATTCCTTATGTGTTTGGTGTGCTATTTTTTGGGGGTACCTCCCTTTCTTTGTTTTTATTTTCCTTGACATGGCACAACCTAACTTCAAAACATATGACTTGGGATAGGGCTTTCCAAGTTGGCTCTCATGTCTCGTTTTCCTTTTGTGTTTTCTTCCTATTGCTACTTTAAAGTATTTTCTCACAGAAAGATGTGTAGCAATCCCTATAAAGTGGGGGGCATACATTACCATAATTCATTTTGCATTCCTAGTTCCTAGTGTATCCTTGTCATTTATATGATGTATTCATCACTTTGTGGATGAAATTTGGTGTGATGTACTTTGGATCTATGAGGGTGAGAGATTTATTTTGTAGCTTCTTCTGCAACCAATCAGGCATTTGAGACTCCCATTTTGGAGATTTATGATCACCTTCCACTCTTTGTTTGAGTTGGGGATACTTTTCCTCATGACCTGGGACTTCTCGCTCTATCCTCTCTTCTTCTTCATCTGAGTCCTGAATTAGTATAGCCTTTTCTCTATCTAGCTCAGAGGTGGCTATGTTTTCTTTCATGTCACCTTCTACTTGTGGTGTGTTTTCTACCTCTTGCTTTAGCTCTACATGATGCTCTGGCTTGGGGCTCTTTTTAATCTTAGCTTCTTCTTCAAGCTTGTCTTTATCTTTTTTTGTTTCAACCTCCTTCTCCTTTTCCTCTTCCTGGAAAGGACCATTATCTTTCCCAACCAATGGAGGTTATTCTAGCATTTCCATCTTATCACCAGCCTCGTCCCTTTCCTTAGAGGACTGATTTTCATGTTCAATCCCTTCTCCAACATCTTTGAGTTGTTGGGACAACTCCTCTTCAAAATCTTGATTGGAGGTTTCAATTATATATCTTTCATTGAGTGCCTTTGTATCCTCCTCTAAAGACTATGACTCCTTTTCCTCTTCATAGGCTACTTCATCTATAGCCACATTTATTCTACCCTTAGGGTGCTCGTAATAGTTATCCTTAAAAGGATCCTTAGATTCTTTAGCTATCCCCTTGGCAGGCTCTCTCTGTCATCTCTCCATTTCTTCTGATATTTACATTATAGCCTCAATTTTTGGTGGCTCTATTAGAGGAGGGATAGGGAAAACAGCCATAGCTTGAGCCATTGTAGCTTGTACAATAGGATTCATTAATACCTCAGAGAGTTCAATGGGTATCTTTTGCATATGCCTCGCAAAGGCTTTTGGTAGGGTGAGAGAGGGCATATTAGTTGTGGTAGTCAAGGGAATCACAATAGAGGGAGATAATGAGGAGGATGATAATGGAGAGGTTGTAGTGGAGGAGGAATCCCCCACCATAATTGTAACTATAGGTGAGGTGGAAGCTAGGTAGGGATGAGACTCACAATGCCTGAAATGCGAGAGGTGGAGTAGTAGAAATGGTGGCAGCACTGGGAGGGACAAAGGTGGTAGGTGGTGATTTTGAGCACTCGACCTCTTCCTTTCCTTGATGTTGAGGGTCTTTCTCAATAGTTGGAATCTCCATAAACCCTCCTAACTTCTTTTCCCTTTTGGAGGACTCCCCCTATGTAGTCTTCCTGGAGTAAACCTTAGGCTTAGATTGTCATTCTGATACTCCTTTCCTCTTTCTTGATCATGTCACCAGAGGAGATTTTAGGGTTTCCCCAGTCAAAGCAGAAACTTCCCTACTATTAGTCTCACTCCTGATTTCATCCTTGAGTTCACCATAGGCTAGTGTGACTCCTTGTAGCTTGAGTTGAGTGATTTGGGCATCAATCCAATGCCTTGTTCTATTCTCCATTGGCTTATTCATGATATCAAGGTCATTGACCTCCTCCTCATCCTAGTCTATTAGTGGTAGTGGAAAGTTAGCCACAACATCATACCTTGTATCCAAAATGGTGTCTTCAACCCCCATGATTTGGTCAGGCATCAAGAAAAGATTGAGAAGTCATACACATGTAGTGGCACATGCGCACCTCCTTATCATCTTGGTAGTTTTCCCAAAAGTCTTCAATATGGGGCAGTTGGGCATATTATTTTATGATGAACTTCCTTGGTTTGTCATAGGGATCCACCCTAGGTCTAGTTATGTGGTGGTTTAGATTATACTCCACCATTTCCTTTTCTGATTATTTTGCACATTGGGATGTGGGAATAGCATACATGCCCTGACCGAAGGTGAGAGGGTAGGAAATTCTGGCCCTATGTTTATCACTCAATAGAGTATGAGCATTTTGTAATGACTGTGAGACTTACAATATGATCATCTGGTCATTAGGGTACTAGGGTAGCTTGTAAGGCCTCTCATAGAAGCCCTCTATTCTAATATAAGTGAATTTCGAGAACTGTATAAACAAGTACCCAAATTTATGAATGAACTCACAAGTGTTGTGTGAAACTCTCCTTTCAAAATCCCCTCCAAGAAGTCTAATGATATGCCCAGTAAAGGCATCATTCACTCTATGATACTCCTTCTTGAAGTTATGGTATTGATACCTTTAGTACCCTCCTAGGAGTTGGACTCTGAGCAACAAATAATTCTTTGTAGGGGAATGACGCCGCCAGGAGGTACACCAAGTAGGAAGTCATATAAAACTATGACGTCTTCTTTATTGCCATAAGCTAATTGTGCAAATTATCACTGATTATTTTTGCCCAATGGAACTTTTTTTTTCCCTCTGATGTTCTCTTCGATAAAATAAAACATCCATTCTTGGAAATAGGTAGCACTAGGAATACCCATCACCCTGCTCAAGAGAGTCACCAAATCATGATAATCATCATAGAAGTCACTACGTAATAGCTTCTAGGGCACCTTACCGGCATTACCCCTCTTGTATTTCAAAAAATATTGGTTGATCAACTTTTTGCAACCTTGGGGATCTTCCTTCCACATGTATTCTGCGTACCCCTTCTCTATTTCTTCCATAGGGTCAAATTTGGGGATATGGAATGTCTCACCTATGGACTTGGTTGATAAATCAGCCAATACCCTACCTTCATGATCAGTAATTTTCCTGATACCCCCATGGTAAGCTTCCCTACGTGTCAATACTATTTCTAAGGCCACTAGAGCAAGTGGAAAGCCAGCTACCTTGGTGAGACCACTCCTTTAGATTTTTCTGCCATTGTTAGTGGTTGGGTTGACTATGACCCTTTGTCGAAATTACTCTATATCTATATGTCCAAGGTTGGTGTATGAGATCATGTTCCAATAAGAAGTGACCCTAGAGGTGATATCCACCCCTTGTAATTGATATTTCATTTGGTATTTATCTTACTTTCCTCTCGGTATCTAGGTGATCTTCTTTTCTTTCTCTTTCTCTAAGGATGCTCCCAATGGTATCGCAGCCAATTACATAAATCATGTAGATAGAGATGTTGTAAGTATATTCATATGAAAAGGTGAGGAAGCATTAATGGAATCTTACAAGAATAAGGGTCAAACCAAATAATTCATCATCAAAGATCATAAACTTCATTAAAATTCATCATTTAATGTTCGTTTGGATTGTTTAAGGGAATGCGGGCCTAGGGGTACAGGTTTCCTCGGGCTTGTAGTTGTCAAGAGAAACTTAGAGTGAAATGAATTTTGGGTCATGGCAGCCCATAGGTGGCCACCTACATTCAAATTTCTACACTCAGACTTCAGGGGTCGGTCAAGGCATTAAGACAATTATGTACATTTTTCATTCATCTATGAGATCTTTGGAAGTGTTAGTTTTATCATTTTTCTAATGCAAACTCAAAGGGTGCAGAGGAAGGGGTCATCACGGCCATTGATAGCCTTTCTGTTTATAAATGAAATTCTGGAGGAGGAAACCCACATAGGACATCTAACATGGTGGGGCCCACAGGAGGCTTAGGTGGCTTGGGGTTATCTTTTTAAGGCCAGGCCATATGAAGGTTATGGGTCAGGACCCATAGAATGTTGTCAAGGGAAGGCCATTCACAAAAATCAAAGATGAGGTGGTTTGTTGCAATAGGTGACCCACGTAGGAGGGTCCATAGAGGGTTGCAACATTAGTCTTTGTTCATGAAGGATTGGACAACAAGAGAGAGCTCAGATTTCACCATGCAGGAAGATGACACAGTGTGGCCATTTGCTAATGGCAGTCACATGATGGTAGGTCGCAGGTGGTGACCTGCAAAGAACTCTCCTCAAGGTGGTTTACTTGGTCACCTTTTGATAAAAGCTTGGGGGACACTGCGAGGTTGGGGTCTGCAAGGTGGAAAAAAGTAGGTCGTTGGGAATTTTGCAAATGGCAATGAGAGCAGGGTGGTCCATAGATGGAATCCCACATGGCTTGTCCCACAAAGAAATCTTGACTTGGAGTTTTTTTGAATGGGTCCCATTAGCAAGGGAGCTCATGAGGTCTACGATGCATAAAGGAGTATCATTTTGACTGCTTCCGAAGGAATTAATAATAGTAGTGAAGAAGTGATAGAAGTCCATAGAGAATGGTCCACAAAGGAAACTTGTTGTCCAAAGGTTTAACAAAGGCAACACTAACAGGATCTGTGGGGCGAGGCAATGGGGTTTAAATAGCCATTAGGAAATGATGAAGATAGCAAGGAATCCTGCCAGAGGAAACTCGCACATAGAAGACAGTGAGAGGGGACCCACAGGGGCCCTCAAGTTCTCATCCTTTACTTGGCTTTTTTGGTGATGGTGGCAAGATGACATTCACCCACAGAGGCGGACCTCCCAAGTACGAAGGCCCATGGTTCACATTTGAAGTTTAAGATTCCACACAATTGCAAAGGTAGTTTTGTGAGTCATAGAGGCATGAATGCCCTGGTGAAGAATGATGGCTAGGGGTCAAAGTTTTGCAGGGTCCAAATGGGCCTATTCTATATGATTTTCTAAGTTTTCTCAAAATGGGTAGGTGTGGAATTTGGTTCTTTAACTACCATCGAGAAGGTTTAGGGTTTTCTCCTGAATATTTTAACAAATTTATAAAATCCATTAAAAATAACACAGCTAGGGAAATGATTGTGAACTTACCTGAAGAGCCTGTAGAAACTCATGAGGAATCCGATGAATGAACATTTCAAATTTTCCAAATGGTTGCATGGGCATGAAAGCAGCGAAGATGGTCAAAGCTCTAATAATCTTCTAACTGGTGTCGGTGAAAATTATAGGCCCACCTTTCTATTTATAGGAAATATTCCATTAATGGCCCACATTAATTGTTTGTACGGTGGTGAGCATGGTTGGTGGGCACGAGTTTTGAAGAGGCCAACAGGTAGAAAGTCAGAGCCTGCAAAGCGGAACGCAACCAAGTGATTACTATTTGGAAGGTCTACAAAGAGTGTGATGATTCTTCAAAGCATTTTTGCAAATTTCCATCTTCAACAAAATTGTAAACTAGTATTATGGGCTTACCCATATACATCCTCATATACATCCATATCCCAGGTTTAGACTATCATTTGCATCCATAACATACCCTCACTTTCTCCAAATCTTAAGATCTATCCATATCATAACATCATCTTATCCAACCTTAGGGTTAACCTCTACTTTTGCATCCACATCCATATCATCTAAATCATATAATAATTATATCATAGAGATAAGAAACAAGCACAAGTGAACAATATGAGCTATTGTATTTAGTCAACCCAAATTTACAAATGAGGAAGCCTTCCTTATATAGGCAAGGAAGAGGCAATCAACCTATCATGTGTATTGACAAGTGGCCCATGGTGTGGCATAAATGAGTAGATAAGTGTCCTATATGTGTCAACCTATGGATCACTAGGAATGTGCAAACAAACAACCTATTTGACCAAGTCATCAACCTTGATGCCAAGTATTGAGTGACCTTGGAGGTGAGATGAAAATTATTCCAACATCAAAAGGTAGCACATGAGGTTTACCAAATATCTTGGTAACCTCTAGAGGTCTAAAAAGTTGCACATTTAGTTAGACAATATTTTGTCTAACCTCATCAACCTAACTACACTTAAGTATAGTGAATAGATAAATTATTCACTCTAACACCCCCCTTAAGTGATGCTTGGGGAGATCAAAAAGGTGTAATAGATACAAATGTAATGGGTCCTAGCTACAAGGACACGTTAGGTACCCATGTATAATGCAACATTAGGTTGGATGAAACACAACCAATTTTTTTTAATATTAAAATGAAAATCACCAATGATTACTAATCATGCATAAACATGGGGTATAAACTATACACATAGATCTAGTTGATTGTGTAACATTTTCATCAACATGTTGTTGGAGAGCATGGCATGGGAAGCTGGAGTGATTTGGGATGAGGACCTCAATCTAAAGATGCACCAAAACAATAAAAATATGCCATTCTCTTAAGAAGAACTTTAGCTTCTCCTTAATTTTATCCTTGGTAAAATAAATTAATAATATTACTTACAAACATTGGGATATATTTTCCTTTAGTCTTATTTTAGAGGCTAACTTTGTTTAGACAATTAAAACAAAGATAACATTAATTTTATCGTTAATAGGATCCTTATTAATCCTCAATAATACTACCAATGATTTTGGCTGATATTATTAATATTTAATAATATTAATAAGGGAAATAATATTGTTTCATAATATTAACATAACTCTTTTATTGATAAAGTTATAATATTTAGTACTATCTAATAGAACTATTATCTATGTTGTATTATTTACCTTCAATGTTAGCTCGCTTATGTTTTAAATAATTAATACTACTAATCCTACTATTTATCAATGTTATTATAATTTAACAACATTATTACATTATTAATGTTATTACCAATACTCTCATTTCTCTTAATATCAATGTTCTAATTGTTATAATTATTACATGTATCTTTTATTAGTAATCCCATTCAATACATAGTCAACATTATCTAGAGTTATTGTTATAAGGCCTATGATGCTACTGTCGACATTAGATTATATATATTTATGTAGTGGTTTTCTATTATAGAGTTTCTATATTACTTTTGAGTATTAATATTAATATTATTGTTGGTAAGAGAATTTCTCTATATAAACATTAATATTGTACATTCACACCCTTATTTTAAATGTCTCACAATATTAATAATTACGTTATGGCTAATATAATATCCTCACATTAATAATATTTAATATTATCATTACTCTTTTTTGTCTAATCTTGATAATGAATTTTTTCATAATAATTTCTCATACAACATTTACCACATTGCACTAGGGTTTACTTAAATTAATATTAATATTAATAATTCTGATAATAATACCCATTTTAATACTAATATTATTATAAATTGATTTCCTACTAACTTATATTTCTATCACATTTAAATTAATGATGATAGAAACTTAGTATAGAATCCCTATCTTGGGCACAACTTTTTTTTCGCATTCACAACATCTACCAATTTAAAGGATTGAGAACCTTCCATGAAGCTTAATAGAGCTAACTTAAATACTTCTCCATTCCCATGGTGCCATTAACTCATTATAAAAGAGTGTTAAGGTCCCAAGGATAATGTCTTTCCTAGACCTACGACATAATCCTTGAGGGTTCATGATGACCCTACCTACGTATCCCCTTGTGGGAATTAGAGGTGTCATAGTTCGCCCCATAATGACAAAGGGAGTTCAATCTCTCCTCTTAGATCAGATCTATTATCTCACCATAACCCATAACTATTAATTTACTACATGTAAGCTATCAATATAGCCCATTATAATATAATAATAATAATCTTGCCACCAAGTATTGGGTCCATACCAATCATTACCAAATGCTAGTGTACAAACATTCGCAACATTCACAAGATATCATTCATACCATAACCTCAAAGATTGTACACAGTGTCCATCAAGAGAATACCCCCATATACACAAGTTGATTAGCTCATACATAGTACAAGTACAATAGTGGTTGGATCTTACACAAATCACAAGTGCAACAGTGATTGGATCATACACAAATCACAAGTTCAATAGTGATTGGATCATATATAGTTCATAAGTATAACAATGACTAGATCATACATAGTTCACAACTATAACAATGATTGGATCACACATAGATCACAACTATAATAGTGACTGGATCATACACATATCACATGTATAATAGTGACTAGATCATACATAGATCACATGTTCAATGGTTATTAGCTCATATGTACTTCGTAAGTACCATAATTATTATTTCATTCATATATCATAATTATATTATTGACTTGCTCCAGCATATATCACAAATACAGAGTTATAATCTCCATGATACATCACATAAACACAGTGATGACCTCCACCATACATCACATAAACACAATAATAATGGCTGACTAACATATCACAATGGCTAACGCATGTCCATAATGCATCCCATATAGAAAGAATATTAGTGCATTGCACACTACACTATGGGTCTTATCCTTCAATAGGTCTTTTGCACCATTGGACAAATGGGAAGAGGATTCAATACATCCCATACTACACTGCAGGTTTGTCCTCAACCCCACAATTCTAAGTATATAGTCTGACAATTGGGAGGGGATTTGATGCATGCCATACTACATTGTGGGTCTGTCCGTTGGACCAAAGTTTTCCCAAAGTAGTGAACCTACCAAACCCAGTGGATTCTAACTTCAATCACCTATAGGCCACCGACAACAAGTAGCTCCCAACATTTACCACCTTGTGACCTTAGTGTTATTGTCAGTTATCTTCTTCACAATCTTGGGTAACACATGACATCAGTCATTTTTGTGCATACCAATGACAACCAGTGAACCTTATCAATAGGTGGTTAGCCTCATATTACCGTTACCCACATGGATGGGTCCCTGCCCGTGCAACCACTACATAGGAATGGTTGTTAATTGATGTTATGTTGAAATATCGGTTTGGATTTATAGTTTAAATCATTTAGTTTTTCACTTTTTAGCATATACAGTCTAACTTATGGGTTTTAATGTTAGATCTAGGTCATCTAGTTTTCATTTTATTTTCCTAGCTCTATTTGGATGTCATATTGGTCATTAGATTGTTTGGTTTTGGTAGATTTTTTGTTTCTTTGTAGGTTCAGGTTCTTGCGACGCAACTGACTGTGTTTCATTGCAATTGCTTTCCTGGTTAACCGCATCTGACATCGACCTGAGTCGTAACTATTTTTTTGAATCACAGTCAACATCCAAAACGATGTAGTCATAGCTCCTGAGATGCAATTGCTTCTATTCATGAGCCACATCTGTAACTTCCTACAAGGCAATTTCCCATTTCTTGAAAATTTTGGCTTTCATTCAAAAATTTTAGTTTTTAAATCTTTTGCATTTCATAGCATAGGGATTTTTCTATCACTATTATTGGATTTCCAACATGTGGCATAGGTGGAAAGGAGGCATCTAACTTAAAAATTGATAATCAATCTATCTTGTCTTATTTTCACTCATTCATTGGAGTAAAATTAACCTTTCATTCACACATCATTGGGCTTAAATTTATCTCAATTTTAATTTCACTCATTGGTTAAAAAAGAATGTGCATATTCACTCATTGGTCTAAAATTAACCTTTGTATCAAGTGTCTTTTTCACATATTTCTTTGAATGTTAAAAATAACTAGTTTTTTCATTGTCTTATGGTTTAAATTTTTCTTCAAGGTGTGTATGTTCTTTTCTCGCACCACTTGGTGATCTTGAGAATCAAAAACATCTTTTAGCTTTTTGTATATTCACTCACACATTTGGTTTTGGACATAAAATGAAGATCATGTGAGTGTGAGGCAAAGGTATTGTGTATGCTCTCTACTTGCACATAGTGCAATCTTGGAGATCAAAAACATCATACTTCCTTGCTTTTGTATACCCTTAGAGGGCCTACCTCAAAAGAGGGAATGAAACAAGCGGTAATAAGCTAAAGACAAGCTCTTTCAAACCACTATATTAAAGAAGTGTTTGTGATGAAAGTGATAAGCAACAGGTGTAGATGTGTCATACCAAAAAGTGCCACCCTTAGTGTCTTTGTGACACGTTGAAATCCTTTCTTAGGAAGGGACAGGGAGGCTTCTTGATTGAAATAATCTTGAGTTAATCTTGTCGCATGTATGGCCACCTTGAATCAATTGCCTTTCTAAGAACCAATTGTTTTAGTGGCCAAAATCCTTTTCACTTGCTAGCATAGGAATGGTCATTCAAAACCACCCCACGTCTTCACCATTCATGTGTAGAGGAAAAAATTCCTCTTTGGGGAATTGATACTTGGTGTGCTTGAGAAGTGAGCATCGTGTAAGGGGGATCCAATGCCACCAAGTCTCTCATTGTCTACCTTGTTTGGTTGGCTAGAGAAATTCAAGTGGGGATCTAGTGAGTGGTATCTCTTGAGAAGCCTAGGTTCTGAATTGTCTACAAGTTTCTTCTTAATTTAAAATTCTTACACATTTAGACTAGACAAAGACAAGTGTTTTCAACTATTTTTTGTGTTTTCCAAAATAAAACTTTACAAAATCACCTTAAAAATTGGTTAAAACAAGTCAAAAAACCAAGCAACATACACTGTGCATCACAATCATGACACATAAAACCAAAATAATCATTTCCAAAATGATGCAATTGACTGTCCTAAACCACAACTGAGACTTTAAATGACACAATTTCTTATCAACATAATTTTTTAGAGAAATTGAAACAAAGAAATTTTCTGATCAATCTTGAGCATTACCTGGTTTTTTATCATAGACTTGTAATTTTTCTAGAATTGTCATCCATCATTCATTCACCCATCCATCATTGCATACCTTGCATTGACTATATTCAAAACACTAGGGCATCCATTAGTTGCATATACCTTGTTGTAAACCATAGTCTTGGAAAATTATTAGACTTGAGACTAGTCCATAGTGACAAAATCAAATTTGTCTTGACTTCAACCTCTTTTCATCACTTTAGTCCTTTTTTCATCTAGGTTGGTCCTCAATTCACAAGTCTAGTTTGAGAATTCATTTGTCAAACCTTGTCATTTATTGATCACCATCATTAAAGTCTTGATAAACCAGATTGTTAACTTTGGCTATCCTTGTTTGGTCAAGCAACCTTGCTTTGGCTTTTCTATAAATTTTTTAGTAGTCATACCTTTAGTCATCATCCAAGGTCATATTTTCATCATTTCACACTTGCATTCCATTTGGAATACCTTAGAAATTGCTCAAGACTTTGATCTCATCATGGAACTCTTGACATTTTACTATTGTTACTTTGGTTCCTTATATTAACATCATCCTTGGACATCATATATATCTTAAGTAAAGATAAAAAAACTAAAAAATAATTCATCTTGCATAGACATTACCCTAGTTTTGACTCCATCATTCCTAGACATAGTTGCATACTCTTACATATCCATTCCCTTTTGCAAGTCTTACATGGTTGAAACTAGGTTGGAAAGGAAAATAAAAGACATGGTTTTCCCACAAGACAATGAGTTTTTCAACCCATTTTCAAACTCCTCACATGAGACACCTAGACCATACAAATCCGTATTGGAGAAATTTTTCACTAGATACCAAAGTGGAAACATTTTCATAGAAGAAATAGAGGCTGTCACACAAGATCCCAAATTTTCCCCTTTTGTGGATGATTTTTTGGCACATGACCATCAACGATACCTAGATAAACTATTGATAGAAGGTGCCACATTACCTCCCGGTTTTTATGTCAATACATTACAAGCATCATCCACATCCATCAAAAAAACTCAAGGAAACACCATACCTACCTCTATTGTCTCTATTTTGCAAGTTAATACATCTATGCCATTAGGAGGAACTACAAAAGATGCACCAACAATTCACACCTCCTTATTTGGCACAAAAGGAGATACAAAATGCATGACACATGGAATGACCTTTAACATTACAACCCATGAAATTTACCATAGGGCATCATCTTCAAGTCCATTGGGCACAAACAATACAACCAAAAAGCCTAAGGTTAACATCAACACAACAAATGCCATACCAAACATAGGGGATTCTCAACATATCATTACATCAAAACTAGGAAATATTCCCCATGGGCATACCCAATACAATACCCAAGGATCTATTCCGCAAAACACACAAATTGGAAACCAAGGCCTCTTCATGCAACATGGAAACCAAGGAATTTTTCCACAATATGGAAACCAAAATCCACATGATCAAACTTTTACAAGCTCATGGAATATACCATCCAATTCAGTTCATAACACTTATATCCTGACACCAAATCAAAATCCATCATACGCATACATGTCCCAAACCCAAAACCAAAACTCATCACTAACATATATACCTATTCAAAACCTGTCCCACAATATTGGACTCCAAAACACCAACATCAGCTTGCAAGATACACAAGACACCTCATTGAATCAAGTAGATGTCCTACAAACTCAAATGTCATCCTTGCAACAATAGATGGATAATATGTAAATGTCCAACAAAAAGATTTATTCTACCTAGGATTTATGTCCTTATCCTTTTGATAGGAGTTTATACATGCCACCCTTTTGACATGGCTATGTCATACCAAACTTACCTAAGTACAAAGCGAAGAGCAATCCACTTGATCACATAATAGAATTTTGCACAACATGTACATACATTGCATACGAACCTACGTGCCTGATGAGACTTTTCCCAAGAAGTCTTACAAGAATAACACTTGAGTGGTTCTCATGGTTATCAACTGGAATAATAACATGGGGAGAACTAGCAAAAAAATTTGTGGAACACTATGCATTTAACATTGACAATGAAATTACCATTACCACCCTATGCCATACCACACAAGAAGATGGGGAAAATTTTGTAACCTTTCAATGATGGAGAGGTTTGGCTAGGTGGTGTCCTATTGAAATACCCAAAAAATAGAAAGTTGGCATGTTCATTGAAAACTTAAACTCAAATTTGAAACATGATTTGTAGATGCAGCATTGCAATTCATTTGTCGACTTAGTGGAAAAATGCATTATCCTTGAAAAGGCTTTAATTGACAAAGGAAAAATCAAGATGCTCAACAAAAATACCAACACTTGAAACACCTCAAATGATAAGAGAAAATATTGGGCCTAAAACAAGTATGTGACCAATGATGGAGTTGTTGATACTAAGACTGTAGATACATGTCCTACTAATACACTTAGGGGCCCAAGCACATCTAATAATGCACCAAGAATGTTAGACCAAACTACCAATGTAGTCCAAAACAAACAACAAACAAGAACCCAAAGGAAGTTTCCAACAAAACATCAGTACAATCCTTTAGGGGAGCCAATTGAACCAGTTCTCAAATAAAATCCTGCAATACAAGGCCATACAACTTCCTGAGGTAAAATAATATGATCTTGGGTAGTTCAAATCATCATGGTGGGATGATAATTCCTTTTGTGATTACCATCAAGGTAAGGGACATTCTGCTACACAATGTTGACAACTGAAAAACATCATACAAGACCTTATGGAAAATTGAACTATTGAAGTTAACAGATAGCAACAACAATCTTCAAATAGTGACCATAAATTTTTCACCGATCCTTTACATGAGCATGGAAAAGGAAAGGCCTCTACTTTGGGGAATAAGAATAATAATAATTAAGCCAATTACACTAACATCAAATATGACTATAACCATACCACTACCATAAATCACATTCGAGTTGTCGATGAACAAGTCAACACCATTACCATTAAGAAACCTCCTAGATTTTTTGTCAACACTCGCTGAACAAAGGTAACCATTCAAGGTCCTCTGCCACAACAACAACAACCATCAAAGTCACAATACAACTTGCTTGACCAATTAGGAAAGACCCCTGCACAAATTTCTATTTTAGAAATGTTGTGTATATCACCTGATCACAAATCCATCCTTGACAAAGCCTTGCAAAACACAACCATCCCCACCAACCTTAACGTCAATCACTTATAGGATATGGTAGGCTATTTAGCCAATTCCCATCATGCCATTTTTTCTGAACAAGACTATTCAACCGAAAAGACAAACCATAATGACCCTTTACACCTTGATGTCCTTGTCTATAAAACCAAAGTTATATGAGTCTTGGTAGACTGTAGAGCAGGGTTGAAGATTTGTTCCTTAAAATTGGTTAAGATGTTTGGCTTCTCAGAAGCATGCATAGAAAACACTAAGATAATTTTTATCAAGGCATATGATGACGAAGAATGATGATCTAAATGAGTCATAACATTACCTATCAAAGTTGGTCCTATAGTCATGGATACCACTTTCCAATTCTTGGACCTCAACCTCCCATATAACCTTCTCCTAGGCCAACCATGGATTCATGCCATGAAGGTTGTCCCTTCCACATATCACCAATGCCTTAGATTCCCATACAATGGAAGTGGAATCACAATAGTCAGTGATACTGACCACTTTCAATATTATAGTAATTTGAGAGGGACCACACAATTCCAACTACCTATCGATAATGGGGCTTCATCTTCCACTTCGTCACATTACATTGATCCATCCTCATTGAACAAATCATCCACTTCATCTACCCAACCATCAAAATCCAAGGTCCAAGTCCATGATATGGGATGTGGAGAATATCGTATGAACAAATTGCAGAAAAATGACAATGCTACCGCTACGAAAGATGATCAGACTTCCAATAATGATGTCAAGATAGTTTTAGAAGGAATGAAAATAGATGGTCATAATTGGATCAAAACCTTTTGGGATCCTAATGATACATCTACTTTTACCCTATCCACATCCGTACAAACTTTTTCATGTCCATGATAATCCCATGTTTGATCAAGATGTCTATGATAATCTGCTCTATGTTCTTGACCCCGCTACGGATATCCAAACATCATGCACCTATCTTAGTTAGGCTATTTCCCCCACTATCACCTCTACTAAGTCATCTTTCCAAGTCATTAAGGATGTGCAAGCCTCCATTGATGTGAAAAATACCAAAAAGGATAGTCCCAAAGTCTCCATTGATGACATTTCCCCTCCTCGTTATCCACTAAATACTTTTTTCACTCCATCCATCTCATCCATCTCACTTATTTCCATCTGCATCATAGACATGGATCAACAAGAAATATTTCAAAATAAATAAAAGGGAAAAGTTCAAAAATAAAAAAATATAAATGCCCTCTTTAAAAGAAGACCAAGAATCAAAAGTCATGATGACAATAAAAGAAGACCAAGGCATGTCCTCTAGCCAATACAAGAAGCTATTGGACCAATCAAAAATAGAAGTAAAGAATGAGAAAGAATTCCAATACACATCCTCTATCCAACATAAAAAGCTATTGTATGAATCAAAAGTGAAAATTAGAAAGCATTGGTCTTTGAGTATGCTCCTCCATCAAAAATCATTGGGGGAATCTATCAATGCAAAAATTCAAACAAAGAGCCTGTTGTTCCAAGGTCTTCATCTCCATCACTTTCACTCATTCCATACATTCCATTCAATCTATACATATTTACTTATCATCTCACCTCCATTGGTGATGTCTTTCAATTTATCTTTGACAATGACCCCTTCACGTACTCTAGCTGATTGGTTGCCCAAAATCCTTTTTGTCTGAAACCTAGTGGCATACATAGTGTGCACTTTAGGGATCATATCATAGCCTCTTTCGTCTACCACTTCTATCATTCGCCATATTTTCCACTTATATTTCACATCCAAATTAGGTCCTTTTTTCCACCACGATCATCCAAGAAAGATCAAGGAATCATCATGACTTATTGATTCTTCACATAGCTTCCAAAAGTCTTGTTGTAACAAAAAAATACAAAAAAATAGAAAATCAAAAAAATCATTACCTTGATGAAAACTTGGAAAACATGCATCTTGGTAACACCGAAAAAATAAAAAATAAAAATAGAAAAAAAGTGAAGAAAATAGTAAAGAGAAATAATTTGTCTAATGGTGAAAACCACTTTGGTGGCAATTTAGGTAAGTACCATGGTGAAAACTTGGCAAAGAGGCAGCATGTGTAGTTGAATTTTCTCCATCATCTACCATCAGTCCAATCTAAATTTTCCCCATCATTCATCTTTTCCATATCACGCATAATAATGACTAGTTGCCATTTCCATAGCCTAGAATGATTGACATCATGTGTACTTTTCTCCTTCCATAACGGTTACCTCATTCCATTTCACCACTAATAAATTGGTCTTATATCCGACTAGGGGAAAATACTTGACCTATGTCATTAGATCTATCAATGGTTGCTATATAAAAAAAAATCATAAAACATCAAAAAGACAAAAAAATCAAATATTCCCAAAAAGACAATAAATCATAAAACATCAAAAATACAAAAAATCAAATATTCCCAAAAAGACAAAAAAATCATAAAACCACTAAAAGTCCAAAAAATAAAAACATGTCAAAAATACCAAAACATCCAAATAACTTTCAAAAATACCAAAAATAGGATCAAATTCGGTCATGTCATTCTAGTCCATGTCAAACTATGATGCCTCTGCAACTTAATGTAGCCAATGCCATCTATTGATGTGCCCACAAGGAATTAGGTCAGACCTCTTAGGTTTCATAAAAATAAAAACCATGCAAGGTCCTTTGTCAGTAAAAAAGGTTACATCATCTCGAGCTACAAGGTCTTTGTGCATTGTTACATAGGCAAGGCCATTTCTCGATGAGCTCCCAAGGCCACCTAGGTCGATCCTTTATGGTTTTTCATGTCAATCATAATAAATTAGACATTGACACAAACGGTTGTCAAAACATCAGACAAGTCATGCACCAACAAGACAACAAGAAAACAAAGTCACTCAGTCAAACCAAACAAATTGTTAAAATAGTCAAACCGTCAACCTGTCAACTTATGTCTTATATAGGATGTTTCCTTCCTGAAACTAGATATTATCATTTAGTCAAACTCAATAATTTTCCTTATATAGGTGGTCACATGATTGAAACTAGAATTGATGTCTTATATGACATGTTTTTTTCCTGAAACCAAGCTTTGTCAAACAATCAACTTGTTAATCACCTAGTCAATTAAATGTCAAACAATCATATTTTGGCAAACACTTTGAATGGTTGTTGACATTGCAATTTGTTTTGTCTTATATTTTTCTTGATTTATCTTTGTGTTAGGTTACTAGCTTCCTCTAGGACGTACCATGAAGGATTCATAGGAGTGATGATGTCTAATGACTCTTTTATTTGATTGTAATTTGTGGATTGTCTTGGGAAAAAGACTAGGGCAACTTGACCCTTAGTATGAGTCAGAACATTCCTTATCTGTGACTGTCTGTTTTGCATGTGGAAAACCTTGCAAACCTTTGTCTATGTCATACTATGGTGTTTGTTGTCTATTTGTGTCATTTTAATGCCCAATGATGATTAATGCAATGCCTATTATGTATTTGGAAAAATATTCAAGATTATTTTATCATACTAACATCCATGTCTTTCACGCTAACATTTCTTCCATCCACATTATGATAGAATCCTATGACACACAAAAACACATATCCTACATATATAATCATGTTAGAAACATCATATACACATTATCATCCATACATAGTGAATCATATATGTTGCATCATAAAATACAAAAACTTCCATGACATATAGGCATATAGGCATACATATAAGCATCAATTGCATATAAGTTCCCATTGCATTCATAATAATAATCCATATAAGCATCCACAATCCTAATCCATGACAATTTATCATCTTGCATATGTATTTTCATTTTCACCACATAAACATGAAATGACATCACATATCTTAATCATAAACATCACATAGCATATACATGGCATTCATAACATTATGATACAAATAAATGCATGCATCCATCATAAAGAAACAATATATAAGGCTTCAACACAAGTCATCCTAAATACACAAGTCATCCATAACAAAATCAATGCATCAAAATAAACTACATATCATATAATCACCACCAAAATCATAACTCAAAATGTGTCATAGTACAATGTCATAATGTATCTCAAAAATAGAGTTGATAGCCTCGATTGACAAAATACAAAGTGTCATGATATAGAGTAAAAATAGGCCCTAGCCTAAATTTCCATGCTCCCCAGAGGCTGATCCATGTGATGGTGGCATGTCATAAGGATGAGATCTAGGTCCTAAAACCCTATCATTGCTATGTGACCATCTACTATGAGACTGACCATTGCTTAGTGCCTTTGATGCACTTTGTTCCCTATGCTTTGGTGGCACCTCTGCCTCATAGTGATCCCTATCGTACTGCTCTCTATAGCTAGTCATGTGAACCTCTTTGACCATGTCTAGTGATGATCCAATGTAGGTCGCAATAAAATCTAAATTGTACTGCTTTGCTTGCTATGCCTTGATCACTACAATGCACCTCTCTAATTGTAGAGTTCCCCACTCTATGTTGAGTCCATCTCTCTCCACATGTATTATTTGGAGCTCAACCTCTAGATCCTATACCCTAGACTCCAGTTCCTATATTCGATGGTCCACACCCGTGTCCCCATCCCTAATGGGTATATCCTCAAATCCCTCATCCCCATGAACAATCCTCTCCCTGAGGATGCACTCTCCCTTATCCATCTCCTCTGCCTCCTACTTCTCATCCTCTCCCAACCTCTCCTCCCTTGGTTGTTCCACATACATTTCCATTGCATCTACCAACATATCAAGCCCTACCTCCTCATCTGATTCCATCTCCATATCCTGTCTCTCCTTCTCATGTATCTCCTCTCCCTCCTCTTAGGCATTCGAAAGTGATATGTGTTGTCTCCTCAACATTAGTCTCTATCCTCTACCTCTGTCACCACCTCTCCTATATCCACCATTTTCTCTTCCCCCATCCCCTCCTCATCCTCCATATCCTCTACCCCTCCCTCCACCTCTCCTGCCTTGAGGGCCCCACCCTTGTCAAACCACTAGAGCTAGCTAATATAGGTCAGTTAAAGGTACTAGCTTCTGAACCTACAACCATACATCACACTCTAGTGTAGTCCTTGCATCTACTGGACTAGTCCTCCATGCCCATGGTAGTGCTTGTAGACAATCAATGCCTTGCTCAACTATCATAACTAGAATCACAAGACCCCATGGTGTAATCTCCCCAGATGATTGAGAAAAATTTGGAGATCCCTATGGTACACCCTACTACTCTTTGAACTCTTGTAACACCCTAACTAGAAAATACATGTCCATAATATGTTGAGATTGGACTATCTGTCCATTTAGGTACCTCAGTTGCTAACACCATTGTAAATGTTGATCCTCATCTAGCCACTAAGCACAATCCCTCCAAGGCCTCCAAATGAAATTGGCCAAAATTTCAAGACCATGCCTCCAATACCCCACATCTCTGACATGGGTCTATGTAACTATTCCTCTAAACATGTAGACGTATAGAACATTGGCCCCAAACTGGTAACCAACCGGTGGATGAAACATGACAATGTGCTCCCAAACCCAAACCATTAGAAGTGTAACCTCGTAGCTCATATATTGTCCACATTGGTAGGCTATATTATGTAACTAAAAATAAAGCATCACTAGAAGACATGACCCACATGCATACAATGTATCCCTTGCCATCATCCCCACTAGCATCTCCCACCACCCAAATAGAAAACTGTGTCCTTGGCACTCTGGTATCACAACCCTAACAATCAAGGTGCATAATACATAGTCAAATAACTCATACCACTCTACCAAAGTCTCTGACCTAATCTCATAATAATATATCCTCAGGTATCTGACATCCTTATAGACATAATACTCAATCAATGCCTAGTTGTGTGTGTGAAAATTAAGTGTGTAAATGAATTAAGACAAGTTCAAACACACCAGTAGAACATTATAACAAAAACAGAAATATAAAATGAGTAGAAAAGTGCAAACTCAGTATTCTGTTTCTGTTGTCGTCCTATCATCCTCTATCCTTAGTGTTTTTGTAGATTCCAGCCTTGTGTTCTCAGATTATGGGCTAGGCTCAACAAACTGTCTTCCTAAAGAATGAGATTTTTCTATGATGTAGATTTTAGCTAAGAAACTTGAAATAAACATGATGCTATGATAAATGAATACTAAATGAATTAAATGCATAAACTCTACTTAATTGCCTATTACCAATGTTTGGATTCACATGGGTATTTATAGAGCTTTCTAAATGATTCTGATTGGCTGTCTCGATTGATGGTTGTGATAATTCCTGGCAGATCGAACGGTTGAAGAAAGATGAAACTGAAGGAAAGGATAGAAGAACCCTAAAATCAGATTTTTCTATTTTATTATGAAAGAGGAAAAAGAAGAGAAGATAAGAATAAAAGAAAGATTAAAAGCTGATAAATAAATGAATTTAAAAATTCAATTATTTATTTGTGGAGGACATTCAACTTTTCTTAATTAAATAAAATATTTAATTATGATATGAGAAGATTGCACAATTAGGTTAAAATACCTAATTTTGGATTTAGAAAGAAAGTATAAGATATTTTTAATTAAATAAGATTTATTTAATTAAATCACTTTTATGAAATTAATTGAATGAAACATTTAATTAATTAGAAGAAGAATTAAAATAGAAGAAAGGGGAAATTTAAATTTAATTAAATCAAAAGATTTAATTTTAAATTCAAACCATGATAATTAATTTAAATAAATAGAATGTATTTATTTAATTAATTAAGCGGACATGTGAAAATAATTAAATAAAATAAATTTATTTAATTAAGGAAGAAGAATAAGATGAATGAACAATATAATTAAATTAATTAAATTTAATCATTTGTAGAGGACTTTAGAAAAATTAATTAAATAATAAATATTTAATTAATTTCTAGGATTATAGACATGACCATTTTTATGCTTATACATTTTGCCCCTCTTTGAAGTGATGTGTGAAACGCATTGCTTCAAAGAAAATAAAATTTTTCCCCTGATATATTTCCAATTTTTTATGTCGATGATGCCCCCTCAGGAGATAAATCACGGAAGAAGAAATTGATAATGATGAAGGAACAATGATTTAGCTCTTGATAGATAATGTATCTGATGCCCCAGTGAAAAAGAGGATGAAAAATGGGAAATGCCATTACTGCCCATCCTGAAAAGACCTTTATAAGGTAAAAGGGTAAAATGAAGTGTCATTTTCACCCTGCTGCTACAGTGAATTTTGAGCTCTGAGAGTGACTTGGCGAAATGGTGATCCCCGTGCATAGACATAGGTTCGAGCGAGCGTGACGGTATCAGAGACCTCCAGCGTATGGACCACCGGTGAGTGATTTGAACCCTCTATGTTGTCAAATTTGGCTTTTTAGATCGGATTTGAATTCGTTTTAAGTCGGTTTAAATTTTTTTTGAATGTTTTAGCGCATTTAGGAATAGTTATAGCGCATTCGATAATTCTTTTAGCGCATCTAGGAAATTCCGTAGCGCATCTAGGAATAGGATAAAAATTGATCTGTTAGCGCATCCGACAGATAGAGTTGCACATTTATGGTGAAATCGGCTAGGTAGATGATTTAGCGCATCTAGGGCACAAAATTGTGCATTTAGGGTTTGGTCCAAAAGTGCTAAAGTTGCGCATTTGATAGCTAGAATAGCACATCCGAGGTACAAAGTTGCGCATACGGAGTTTTAGCACATTTAGGAAACAGTGTTGCACTTTTGGGAAAAACTTTGGCGCATATGGGTTTTTAGCGCATATGGGCAACAAAGTTGCGCATTTAGGAAAAATTTCCCCAGAATGCCTGTTTGCTGAAAAATAAGGATAAAAAATGCTTCTTTAGTCAATAGATAGATAAATTGTCGGATCATCATGTTGATAGGATAGAAAATCGAATAGAGAACTGATAACTTTGCTTTCTGCGATTGAAAAACAAAGAGTAGATGAGTGATTGATTGATTTGAATTTGATAACTTTGCTTCTCGTGATTGAAAAAAACAAAGAGTAGATGTGTAATTGATTGATTTGAATTTGATAACTTTTCTTCTCGCGATTGAAAAACAAAGAGTAGATGTTGTAATTGATTTGCTTTCTGTGATAGAAAAACAAATAGTAAAATAGAGATTTAAATTTGCATTCATGATTGAAATACAAACAGAAAATGATATGTGTTGATAAATTTGCTTTCCTGAAAAGAAAAACAAATAGTAAAGGATGATAGAGTAGATTGAGTTGACATGCTGATGGATTGATGTAACACTTGATATGAGTCATTGATATGTGATGTTGGGTAGATAGATCATATGATATGAGTCTGATTTGATGTATGTGTTGTGATGTTTTGGACAAAATAGGAGGCTTTCAAAAGCCTCTAGATCAGAGAGCGGTTCCCCTTGTGTTGGGAGTGGATAGGAGAGTTGACTCCTGCAGAGCTACAGGTGATAGCAGACTGCGGATTGGGACCGTTGTTGGCCATGCCGCGAGGCATTCGGGCCAACAGAGGACTTTTGACAGCCTTGGCCGAGAGATGGCATTCTAAGCATAACACCTTCCACCTGCCGATGAGTGAGATGAGTGTGACGCCAGAGGATGTGTACCAGATTCTGGGGATTCCGGTTGTCAGAGCCCTTGTGGTTTATGACCACAAGGAGATTGGTGGGATAGAGGCATTACAGCGGATATGTGGTGATCCCAGTATCTATGGGTACTGGATAGATTGGGAGGACTTCAGCAAGTATCCAGCGCTGGTAGCGGTATTAGCAGCATTTGTTGGAGGTTTTCTTGGACTGGACCATCGGTCCAAGGGATTTGCCGTGGGGTGGGGGAGGATGCTAGAGTGGATGATCACTCAGCCACGGAGATTTGCCTGAGGGACCTGCATCTTGGCGGATATGTATCATGACCTTCA
Source organism: Sequoia sempervirens (assembly GCA_007258455.2). Classification (NCBI taxonomy): domain Eukaryota; kingdom Viridiplantae; phylum Streptophyta; class Pinopsida; order Cupressales; family Cupressaceae; genus Sequoia; species Sequoia sempervirens. The sequence continues at coordinate 47,618 of VDFB02365481.1, forward strand.
TCGGATTGTATACAGAGGATCCACCAGCCTGGTGAGTGGAGTTACATTATTGCAGATTTGGGTGTGGGAGTACATTGTTGTCACGAGACCACTATGTACTAGGTCAAGACCGGCAGGGAGGCCATATGTGTATGCGTATTCTGGCACAATTGTCCAGCAGAGGCTGGGCAAGGTAGAGTACTAGCCGAGAGTGTTGGATGATGTGGATTCAGTGATATGGAGGCCCTACACAGATTGCAAGGCATGGGCGACAGATTAGCTAGAGATGTCATTTGTGTGCAGACCACGATACCTGATAGGGCGGACACCCTTTATTATTGAGAGGTTTCTGACACTACGGGTTCTGAGACAGTTTGGTTTTATGCAGGGGATGCCCCAGGGTGTTGCTCATTATGGGCGGCGCAAGGGGGATGTAGGATGGGGGCCATGCATTCCCTACCAGGCAGCCTACACAGAGTACACGTCTTTACAGCTAGAGGTATGGGCGGATAGGCCAGAGGTATTAGATGCAGGGATGACAGATGACTACGCCCAGTACTTTCATACTCATCCTTTTCCACGGTTCACAGTGCCAGATGAGGCACGGGCAATCAGAGCAGTCCCACAGCCAGGAGCAGGGATACAGGGAGGTGTGGCAGGTGGAGAGTAGGCTATGGGTGGAGGGGAGCAGGCTATGGGTGGAGAGGAGGAGGAGGGAGAGGACAGTGAGGAGAGTGGAGCTGGGGAGGAGTAGAGCAGCTCAGAGTATGGAGGTGATGGAGATGATGGGGATGAGGAGAGATAGCAGAGGCTAGACAACCTAGGCAGAGTACCGATTCCTCGGCGGTCCAGATCCGGTGCGAAGCCACAGACAGTGATCAGGGTGACATCCTCATCCCAGCAGGCATAGATAGCGGCTTTGTAGGGTCAGGTGCAGACCTTTCAGGGGTAGCAGGCACAGCCATTTAATGTGTGTGTGAAAATTAAGTGCGTAAATGAATTAAAATAAGTTCAAACACACCAATAGAACATTATAAAAAAAATAGAAATATAAAAGGAGTAGAAAAGTGCAAACTCAGTATTATATTTCCGTTGTCGTCCTATCGTCCTCTATCCTTAGTGTTTTTGTAGATTCCAGCCTTGTGTTCTCAGATTATGGGCTAGGCTCAACAAACTGTCTTCCTAAAGAACGAGATTTTTCTATGATATGAATGCATGATTAAGCTATGATGTAGATTTTAGCTAAGAAACTTGAAATAAACATGATGCTATGATAAATGAATACTAAATGAATTAAATGCATAAACTCTACTTAATTGCCTATTACCAATGTTTGGATTCATACGGGTATTTATAGAGCTTTCTGAATGATTCTGATTGGCTGTCTCGATTGACGGTTGTGATAATTCCTGGCAGATCGAATGGTTGAAGAAAGATGAAACTGAAGGAAAGGATAGAAGAACCCTAAAATCAGATTTTGCTATTTTATTATGAAAGAGGAAAAAGAAGAGAAGATAAGAATAAAAGAAAGATTAAAAGCTGATAAATAAATGAATTTAAAAATTCAATTATTTATTTGTGGAGGACATTCAGCTTTTCTTAATTAAATAAAATATTTAATTAAGCTTTTAAAAGCAGAAGAAAACTTGTGGTGAGAAAAGAGCTTTAATCAGTTTTTTATTTGAAAAAAAGAGAATATCTCATAATTAAATAAAATATTTAATTATGATATGAGAAGATTGCACAATTAGGTTAAAATACCTAATTTTGGATTTAGAAAGAAAGTATAAGATATTTTTAATTAAATAAGATTTATTTAATTAAATCACTTTTATGAAATTAATTGAATGAAACATTTAATTAATTAGAAGAAGAATTAAAATAGAAGAAAGGGGAAATTTAAATTTAATTAAATCAAAAGATTTAATTTTAAATTCAAAATATGATAATTAATTTAAATAAATAGAATGTATTTATTTAATTAATTAAGTGGACATGTGAAAATAATTAAATAAAATAAATTTATTTAATTAAGGAAGAAGAATAAGATGAATGAACAATATGATTAAATTAATTAAATTTAATCATATGTAGAGGACTTTAGAAAAATTAATTAAATAATAAATATTTAATTAATTGCCAGGATTATAGACGTGACCATTTTTATGCGTATACACTGTATCCTCAGCTAGGATCATATCTGACCCACTAACCCCTAATAGGAAGTCTCAGAATCCTATAAACATCCTCTAGCATGATGATAGCCTCTCTCATCGGTAGATGAAACGAACATGTCTTTGAATGCCATCTCTCAACAAGTGCAGTCAACATACCCTCATTTTCCCTAATGACAGGCATGAAAGTCACATGTGAAAGTTCAAGATGTCATAACCTATGCTTTTTAGTGTTGGTCAACTAGTCGCGTACCTGATATGTAATAGGCGACCGCAACTCTCATGTATAAATCAGATCAAGTCTAACTTGTGGTCAAAATAACAAACATTGTGTCAGTTAACTAGCTTAGTCAAACCTCTTTGATACATGTTACACAAGAAATTTTATCTTATACTAAGGAAAAAAATTTAATAGTTAGTTGTGTCACAAAACCCAACGCTTGCATCACACTATCACACTTACGTCATATACTCTCACAAATATGGCATAGGGGTTTGATTTCATGCAACCCCCAATCATTTGTGGATACATACTACAATTCCATCATTTCCCAAACAATTGCAACATTCCCTAATCAATTGTGTAAAACCATGGACACTTGCATCACATGTTAGTAGTTGTGTTGTAGAAAACCATAGATGCATCATTCTACCATAGTTATGTAACATAATTCTAAATCCTAACCTACCCTAGGCGTGTTTTGAACAATTGTGTTGTTTCAAAGACAATTGCATTGATTTCTATAGCACTTGCAGCTAACGGGAAGTGACACAATTGGCTGTTGAATTTTCCTAGTCCCTAGAAATGTGTGAAATATAAAATTGACAAAGTGGGTTTGTAGATACTTACTGGCTCTCCTATGAACTCCAGTCGTCTGAAGATACGCACATGATATGCTTTGTGCTTGGTGTGGGGGAATAGGTGACATCTTGGCAACCTCTCTCCTCAGAGCTCCTTAGTCTTCAATCTTCAAATGTGCAAATGAACCCTTTGACCTTCAAATTTCCTATTTATACCTCTTAGAAATTAGGGTTTTGACTAGGGCTTATGTTGGCTACACTGTATGAGAGCTTGGAAACCTCATTTTCACTACCCCAAAGGTCCTTAATCTTAATTCTTTGATCATTGGGGCATTTTTGGCTATCATTTTGACTTTTTGGAATAATTTTCAAAAAGAAATTAAATTTTTTGAAAAATTTGTAAAATTATTCCAAGGGGGCATAGATTTACCCTACTATCACTGGGGCATATTTTTGACTAAATTTCTATGACACAACGTGATAAACTACATTGTATCAAATGGGGGCAAAATGTAGACACTAAAAATCATCTTAGGCCTATGACTTCTAAATTCTCCATCATTTTGCCTTTTGTCTTTGATAATTAAATAATTTTGATTATCTAATTATCTTCTAAAGTCATAAGTTTTCTATTAATTATTTAATTAATTCATTTATATCTTTATTCCTCCTTGATTAATTAAATAAATTTTCTTTATTTAATTATGTTAGCAATTAAGTCCCTTTCTTTCTAAAATTAAATAAATTCTTATTTATGTAATTTTCATCCACTTTCTACAATAATTAAATAATTATTTTAATTATTTAATTATTCATTAGCCTCTTTTGTCATAAATTAAATAAATTTTATTTATTTAATTTGGCCCACTCTCTTGAATTTTGAATTAAATCATTATTTAATTCAAAAGGTGCTCTTTGTCACATTCCTCTATAATTAAATAATTATTTAATTATTTAATTATTCATTGGCCACCTAAATTAAAAAATAAAATATTATTTAATCTCCTATCACCTCTTTGTCTGTGCCAATCTTATATTCTAGATTAAATCTTTATCTAGATCCATGTCTCAATTAACCTCCACCCTTGATTAAATTATTTATAATTTAATCTTGACTGTCAATCCTTATAATTTTTGCCTAACCCTAGTTCATAACTCATCTTTCATTCTTGGCCATTGATTATTAACCATTCAATCCTAGCCCTTCATTCAAAATTGGCATTCCTATAAAATACCTTGTCATTTCCATTTTAGACATGTTGGACCTCTTGCAATCAAAGCTTAGGCTATCTTGCTATCAAGTCATCAAGTCAAGTGCATCCATAGTCATATAGAATCTTCAATATTTTTCTTTGTCATTGTCATAGGACTATTTTCATACTAAAAAATTTGAGGGAAATTATCTTATTCAAGCAAAATGGAGAAGTGCAATAAAGGTGAATCAATGGTGGCATGATGATTTGGTAATATTACTTTATGTTTTGTGTCTTTATGCTTATTTGTGCTTTATTGTTTATTAGGGTTTGATTTATATGCTTTATAGCCTAACCTTAATAATTTAACCCTAATTATAGTAGAAATAAAGGTTTTTCACTATCTGATTCTTCCTTTGCATTAAGATTCAAAATGATATTGTAAATCACTATATAGTTGGTTAACCCTAAGGTTAAATCAATAAAATAATATGTTTCAAAAATATTTCCACATTGCAACACCAATTACACATAGTAAAAATATAGTTTTATTTTTGTAACAACTATAGGGAGATTTTGACATCATACATTGATCAAAATGTGTTGGACCTTGTAGTTGTTGTTAGTCTATGAATGATAAAATCCCAATAAGGCTAAGAACTTGATAAACAACCAATGGTTGAAATAACCTAGTCATTCTATCTCAAGAAGGCCAAAAGGGCTTCCACGAAGTGACTTCAAGGAGGATGTCAGGGACATGATCAATCTCCTAAGTAGAGTCAAAGGCTTGCCTAAATAATCTCATTTTCAAGACTGGATGTATGAATACATTCAGATCATATGAAGAAAGAAGGATAATATTGATTAGGGAAAACAAATCAGTGATGAGATTCGTGAGAAACTAATTAATGTACTAACCACTTTGAAGTTCTATATGACTTCTTATTTGGTTTATGCTATAGCCATAATGAGACAATTCCTAGAGATTTCTACAAAGGGGAACCAACACTCTGTACCCGTGTATAAGTATTTCTACCAGTTGGAGCTGAAGGAGAGTCTTCACCATTTCAAGAGGGTCACATATGCCTTCTTCGCACCTCTTCTATACAATTTTGATCCAACTCTTGAATAGAAGAGAGTGTTAGACGAAGCATATAAAGTGGTAAGCAAGGTCGGGTGCATATTCTTACAATTTCCAACTTTCACTTACATGAGGGTAGGTTGCTACATTGGGTGCCCTTAAATTTTTCCCAGGTATCTCTCAGACAAGTGAATACTCATGGAGTTATGGAAACAACTAATCTTAGTTCACAAAGAATGAATGAGAATCCAAAAACCCGGTTTCAAATTCTCACTAATGATTGGTAGGTATACCATTCAAAGTGTGCAATAGGAAAAGTTAGTTGTTGTAGAGATGCAGATTATGACCATCAAGACATACAAATGTAGACACAACTTTGATTATCGATATTTGAACAGGAAATTGAAGAAGGATCAAAAACACAAATACTGCTTTGAAGACATCTAGGCTGATTGTAGAGATGAGGAAGACATTCAAAAAATGGATTATTGTAGGATGACTATATAGCATATAAGGGATCTTGGTGTTGCTGACCTACTAGAGGGTTTCAAAGACCCTGGTGACATCATGAATGCTACCTATGATGAAAATGAAATTTCTAGGAGACCCTTGCCTCTAGTACAGTGGTCTAGAAAGGAATGTGTCTCCACTAGGGAGAGGCTAGCTCCCATATTGGCTAACACTATAGAGTGGTTACACAAGCATGGTTTCTAGATGAAATCCTTTAGGAAAAAGTCAGAAGGAGAAAGACTTGGAGTAGAAGCCAGCCAACAACAGGAACTCCACATGAAAGATAAGTAGGTGGCTATTCCCTCTTCTTCCTAAAGAGGCCCAAGAATCAATTTCACTATTGGCAAAAAGGATACCTAGGCAGTTCAAGGAGAAGAGGCCACATAATCTGAGGCATCTTAGGAAAAAGGTAAAGAGCCCGCTTTCAAAGAATAAGAGTTCAAAGAATCAAAAGAGAATGAAAGAAAGGAATCAACTTCTGAAGAATATTTTGTTGAAGAGCAGGACTCTAAGGAATGAGAAGGTGATAAAGAGGAATCCAATCATGACGAAAAATAGACTCTGTCTCCACATGAGAATGTTGTTGAAGAACTTTCCCAAATTTCATTGCTCGTGACTTCAAATTTTCCTCACACGCCTTCCAATCCAACCACTCATCCACCTCCTCTTCCTACTTCACCTCTTCTCACATCCACCATACACACAGTGGATGTCTCCATCCCCCCTACACTGTCAACCATTCTTTCCACTCCACCTACACTACCAAATGTACAAAATGTCAATATTTTGTTAAGCTCTCCATCATCCATCCCCAGTTTGTCATCTTTGTCTTTTGACATTACTCAAGAAGTTTAATTTGATAGATTCATCAATGAATCTTTGTAGAGTCAACTTCGTGTGTAGTCTACTAGAGCGATAATGAAAAACACTACCCCATTTGTTTTAGTTACAATCATCTTAGCAGAAGTGCTTGCAAAACAAGAATTGACAATAAGTCAAGAAGCTTATACTTCGTCTCTTCCCCTTGAATGGTATCTCAAGTATCGAAACAAAAAAATAAAATGATATCTCCAAAGGAACTTGATCTTGAAGAGATAACCCCTCCAAGAGCCAAGGGGAAGAAAAAGGAAAAGTGCACTCATGGCTTCATGTTGACAAGGCGAGTCATAAGTATGTAGATATTAGTATAACACTACAAGAGACAGGAGATGTGAATATGGAGGACTACACAGTGAAAAGTGTCTAGCTTGGCAAGGTAACGAATGAAAGTGCAAAGGAAAATGCACAAGTGACCTTGAATGCATTGGCAGGAAGGCTTGATAAAATGGAGCAAGCCTGAGATATGTACAAACAAAAGGCCAAACGATATGTATCTATTTTGAGGATAATTGCAAACTCTTTAGGAAACATCCAGCTCATAGCTATTGAAAACCTTGAAGAACCAATAGTAGAGAAGGTGGAGAAGTTTTCCTCCAAGGGTAAAGCATTGTATGAATTCATTGATGAATTAATACAAGATGGTTCTCAGGTAATATTTGTTGCAAATGAGAAGGCCAGACAAATAGCCAAGCTCAAATTAAAGCTTCATAAAGAAGAAAGTGTTCTATCCCAAGAGAAAAAAGAGATGGAAAAATTCCTATCATTTTGGATACATATGAAACAGGTAAAGCTCAGTAAACTAGTGGAAGTTGAGGTAATTCTAGACAAGGAAAAATATGTAGAGGTAAAGAATCACTCAAACACCGCATTGAAGTGATTAAGTCTCTTATCCAAGACCTCCACCATGTTCAAGAAGATGTCGAAGGGCATTGTGCTATCCTGGAGAAGGGAATTAAGGATTTTTTTGGCAAGCTCCTTGATGAAAACCATATTTTTCTCCTAGCTAGTGAGCTATCCTAGTTCTACAAAGAAGCGATTACACAACAAATTGAGGATGCCAGCTTTTCCAAAGCCTCAGTGCATGTCATTTGTGATACATGACTGGCCATTTACAATCTCAGGATGCATCTTCACTGGTGCAAGAAACTCCATTCATCCACCAGAAGGTCGATCACTAGATTTCACAACCTTGTAGATTACATAGTTGGCCCAAATGATGTGTTCATATAGGAGACCAAGAAGAAGTATGAAGACTTCCACACCAAAAGCAAGGAGCCATGAAGACTCTTGATCTCTAGTGTTGAAAATTTTGATGCTTCCCTTTATGCATCTTATAAATAGATTTTGACATCTTAAATGTCTTTTCAGCATATGTAATTGCATGCAAATTTTGAGATGTATTCCCACAAAGATGGATTAAATTTTGACTTAGTCAAAGTTAGGTGAGAAATTTCCTAAATTAGATCACCTAACTTTCCTAGTTTTACTACACTGATTTCCTTATTTTTCTTTTCCATATCTTTTATAAATAAGAGGGATTTCTATTGTAATCTTGACCTTTAGTATTTTGCAATGAAGTGCTACTCATTTTGCAACAAATGTATGAAACTTTGTGTTCAACTTTTTGAATCTGAATCTAATCAGTAAAGAAGGAAGTTGCATACCAAACTTTGCATTGGATCAATCATCTTTTGGATTTGATTAAGATTGGTGGTAATTATTGTGTGATATCTAAGTTCTTTAGTTAAATCTATGTAGACTTTGTGTTAAAATCTTTATTTAGATTTATGTTTATGTTTGAATACTATTTTTGAATGATCTACAATACTTTGTTCTTGTAATTGTTCATGTTATTTCTAGAATTGTTGTATCTAGAAGACTTTGTGCTTCTAATATGACAAATGTTACATCTCTCATAGATCCATTGGTGAAAAGATAGGGAATGACTTTGTGCCTCTATGATATTTTATTTCTTTCTTTTATTTGTCTATTATTATCATACATGGTATCTCTATGCTTTTCTTTGACAACATAGAGGTATTGGCATTACTGCTTTTTTTTAGTTTAAAGTTATTTTGAATCAAAACTATCAACTGTGAAGCATTGTAAAACATCTTCTTTGAAAAAATAGAGAAGCATAAATGTGAGACACCCCCCATCTCATAATTGTAGTGCACTTTGTTGCAAAATCAGTGCCCATGCTTAAAAAATGACTAAGTAAGAACAAAAGTGCACAAGCGCTAAAAATCAGTGCTTGTGCACCAAAAACTAACTTTTAACAAAACTGCACAAGCATTGATTTTTAGTTCTTGTGCACTTGACACTTCAAAATTTTTACATCAACATGTAGGAGTGCTATTTTTTGGAGCTCCTACACTTTTCACAATTTTGACTAAGTCTCAAAATTGAGAGTTCATGAAGATATTTGTTTTAAAGGTCTTCACTAGATGGACACAGATGAATGCTCAAATAGACTATTTGAGACTTTGGAACACAATTCAAGGTGGATTGAAATTCACCTCATTTTGTGTGTTGGAACATCATGAACCTATGAAACAAACAAGTTTCATAGGGGGGTTATCCATGAACCGAGCACTACTAGATTTGGTGATAACATGTTATTATTTAAATTCTTGGCACAAATGTTGTTTTGAAAGATAATAAAGGGTTTCATTGCTTCAAGGAGGGTTTTTAAAGGTTTTAAATACTACAAAATAACTTTCAATCTATTTACAAGACTATTTAATGGCTTTATGAAATTTTTAAGGGGTAAATCTCACGGTGAACACTTATAGACTTTTCTAATGTATGAACTATAGTAACATAGTAGAAAAAGTCTCCTTAAACTCTCAAATCAAAATTTTTGATGATAGTTTCTTAGATACTATCTAGGAAAGAAAATATAAACAAGATGTGGAAATGAGAACCCAAATCGCATATTGCTACCACAAAGTAATACTTCATATTGGAAAATTTGTAACTAGCTCATGTATTTAGATCTCACAATCTAATAATCTCATAAAGAAACAAGGAAAACTAGAACACTTAAAGCTAGGATAAAATTTGATCAATAAATTGGAAATTAAATAAAAGGGATTCATCATTATTTTTTTGAAAAATGGGGTGTATGCAAGGTGCAATATGTTTCTAGCTAGCTTTGTAGGTTAATAGCAAAAAAAACAATGACATAATCCTATACTATTAGCAAGTATATTGTCCTTCCAAATAGGTGTATATGTGCATTTTAAGTAGCATATTATGAGCTTCAAAATTGAATAGGATCACATCATTGGCCCACTAAATTCATAAGAAAAACATAGCTAGAGTAATTCTATATGAAAGAAAGAATTTGATGAATTCTATCAAATTAATTTCAACACTTGAATGAATTATGAACTAGGAAAGTGATTACAGAAATATGGTTTGTGAATAAGAATTGTAAAGAAAAGCATTGAAAAATTATATAATGTGTGTCAATGTATATTATCAAGTGAAAGGTTATATTAGATGCATTATGATGAGTTTATTATTTCTTCTTGTTTTGATTAAGAGGGAAAATTAGGTTATTAGTGTGAGGTTATATTCACTTGTGGGTACAACATAGGGAAATTTTTTTACGTAGAGTAATAGGCATGTTACAAAGAGAGGCAAGCACAAACAAAGAAAACAAGAGACAAGTAGAGACAAAGAAATCAAGAGACAAGCGGATTTGGGAGTTCAAGGTCAGATCAGTTCTTATAGGTAACCCATAATGTATTGAAAAAAAGATCATTAGTTCCCCAAGTTCCCAAATCATGGAGAAGAGCACATGTGGAAAAAATAAATAAATAAAATTGGGTCAACTTGGAAGGAAGGCCTAAATTCCCTGAACACTTTGCATTGTCCCTAATTATCAAAAATCAAACTGACAACATCTACAAGAATGATGAAACATATATAGGAGGTTCATGACACATTTTCAATTTTGTATCCAAGAACCTACAAGGGTAGTGAAATAAAGGAAATAGGTTGTATCCACCTTTTAGGAGATGGACAACTTAGGGGACCCTATTTCGCTCTATTTCTTTCAAGCAAACCCTAGAGATCTCAACCCAATAATTGAATTGAGAGAAGGATTTGTTACAAGGTCTCCTTGGGTGTGATTAAAGACTAAAGGGGGTTCACCACTAAGAAAAGTCTTAGAAAGAAGGAAATGTAAAGGATATGCAAATCTAGCAAATTTACCCTAGGAAACGAAACTCAAAATCAGAATAATGGACTGAGAATGAACATAGGTACACTTGGAAAACTGAACATGATTGAAGCAAGGCATGCAATTTGAAAATTATGAATTTTGAAGAAAAATGGGACTCATATGCTAGATTGGGTGATTTAGTTCTAGTTTAGGATTTTAGGCTAGATCCAGAATCTACAATTGGTAAAGCAGGATATATAGAAAATAGTTTAAAAGTGGTATACTAGGACTCATACACCCAAGGTGGTGATTTAGTCCTAGTATCAGGGTTGATCTAAAACTACGATATCCTCTAGTGATCTTCTATAGCCTCTCTCCCTTCAGATCTCTGAGTTTGAAACTTTGAATTTTGACCTGTAGGTGACTTTCCATGAAGATGACAACTTCTTGACAACCTTTACAAATTTTCTTCAATCTTGCAACTTAGTCTTCAAAGGATCTTCAAGCCTCAAAGCACCTAGACCTAAAACCACACATGTATAGAAGAGAAAAATGTTTTTTTGTCAGTGGATAAGGGGTTTCCTTGGTCAAACCCTATTTTGGTAATTAAACCTTAATGAGAAATGGAACATGAATGAAATGAAATATGAAACATAAGATGAAACAATAGAACCTTGTTTGAAACCTTGTAGATTTGCAAACAAGAATGAAGTGGCCTCAATGGACATGTAGATCTTGATCATAATTCTTGATGAAAGATAATGCCTTTGAATACTTGAATTGACCTTGAACAATACATCACATCATTAACTCAAAACCACATGTATGATGCATCAAGCCTTTGACATTATAATGGATCTTGAATGCTACAATAATCTTCTTCAAATCTACCCTTGGATTCTCTTGAATGCTCTTGAATACTCGTTAATTCTCTACAATGCTCTTGTGAAATCTTAGGATGTTTGACTCAAAATTGCTAGGTAAAACTAAGTGAAATATCCTTGTATTTATACTAGTTTATTCAAAATTTCTTGAAATTACAACACTACAAGCTGAAATCAAATCTAGGAGAATGAAATCCTGCTAAGAATTGAATTCAAAATAGGTCCTAATTAGAGAAAGAATCATACACTGAAGGTGGCGTATGAGTCCCAAGCCACTAAATATGGGACACATAACCCAAAATCATTAAATTATTATTGTTCATTAGTTCAGTGTCATGATTATCCTCAGAAAAATGCATTCAATAAGACTTGTGGATGTAAATAGGGCCAAATAAGGCATAAAGAAGCCTAATTGTAGTAGGGAGGGCCCAAATAAGTGTGAAAATGTAGAGGGATACATTTTTCCATAATATAGGTAGCAAGGGTCCTCTAGGAACACATAAAGAAAAGCACGAGGGGGAATAAAACACACACACAAATCTAATCTACCAATAAAGAAGAGGTACCCCCTAGTCCTCATCAACTAGGAGGATGTTCTCCCAATCTAGATCCTTATATGGGGAGGGCAGGCATGCCTACAAGGAAGGGATAGCAAGGGTAGCACCCACTGACTCTCCTATGACAAGAGCTAAGGAAGAAGAACCCTCAAGGTCTCCTTCACTCAACTATTGTGAGGTAAAGGTCACAAATCTTGCAAAGATCGCTTATAGAGATGAGACATCATACATTGAGTTAAATATGCACTTCACTAGAGTGTCATGTGTTCATTAGGTGAGAGAGGAAGAGGCACCCAAGATCCACTACTAACCTCATCGAAGAGGGTCCAATGACAAAATTTGGGGATGTTGGGGTCACCTTTGTCACAAGGACAACACAAGCCAAAGCAAAACTAACTCTAGAAGAAAGTGATACCTTCTTCTGACCACCACTGGAAGTGAGGTCATCCTCTAGCTTATGCTTCAATGAAGGATGTTGGATCCCCATAGAAAAAACAAATGAAAAGGAGGGAGAATTTAGATCTACCATAGACACCAACAAAGTGTTCGACATGTCTATGTGTTGAGTAAATTGAGGGATTTACAAAAGGGACATCAGAAGTGGAGGCTCCACAAAAGGGGTGATAAACACTCAAACCCTTTTGGGATGAGGATCATCAACATTCACTAGGGGATCTGGAAGTAGAACCGAGGCAAGTCAAATTGTAGTAGAAGGAACAAAAAAAGGAGGCACAACAAGAGGTGCTAAAATAGGAGCTACTGGCTCTCCTTCTGCCTTTTGCAAGGTAGATTTCTTAGTAGCCAGAGCCTTTCTCTGGGGCTTACACTCATGCACAAGATGATTTTGTTGGCTCTAGGAACTGAAATTCATTTCCTTAGAGGGACAAGAGGCTCCTATTCTTCCATAAGAGTGTCTTCCACAATCATTACCAGTGGAAGGGAAGTATCTTGGATAGAGACAAGAGGAGGAAGTACACGAATGGAAAGAATATCAGGTGGAGAAGTAGACATAGGTGCATTATCAGCAGACCTCTTCCCATTCACTACCTAAGGACAAGACTGGTAAGAGGCTACAAAGGTTGAGACATAGGAGAAAATCCATGAGGGACCTTCCCTTTTCCATAAACAATGGGACTAGGCACTATGGGAAAGATGGGAATCCCAAATAGTTGAAATTTTTCTTTTCACCAAGTGGGCACCATGAAGCTTCCCATGCGAGGCATGGGAGAAGGATTCAAAGGCACCACAATAGGGTGATAAGTGGAAGTGGATGGAGTAGAAGAAGAGGAAGGATCTTAGGCATGATCAAACTTCCCCTTCCTATTTTATTGAGAGGAGGAGGAAACTTGCTACCAAATAATCATCTAACCTTTTACCAAAATAGGGTAGGGAAATGCAAGATAGGTTACTTTCAATTTGATTCCCCCAGTCCTATACCTAACATAGGCATGGTACAGAAATTTTTTCCTTAGAGGGAGCAAACCGATGGGAGTAGGCCAAAAGTGATCTAACGAAAAGCCCCCACACAATATCACTAGTTTGTAATTGGTGTCATGTACAACATGCACAAAGCCCTCATGAGAAAGCTTAAGACATTTATGAATAACTGAAGCAATTCCATTCATGTGAACCATCCATAGAATGCTTAGTTTCACCTTGAATAAATATGATTGTGAAATTAAAACAAAAGAAGTATCTACGACTCTAGGTCCTACCAAGATCGAAAGAGTGATAGAACTGAGAGGACAGACCGAGAGTCCATCATGTGTGCATATAGTGGTCTTTGATTCCTTGTATTCCTCCCTATGCAGAAAGTTGATGGGTAGAGTCTCCTCCATTATGACATTCACATGGCTTGCAGTTTCCACTAGGACACCAGTCACAATGTTTCCATTGATGCGAGGAAGAATGTACAAGGGGGGAGGATCTTTGTTCATAGGCAGATCTTACAATCTAAAATTTATGTCTGATGTTCCATTCACAAGTTGGGCAGGAGGAATGTGTGTAAATTAAACTATATTTATGTACTCCAACAGAACAAACTCAATGGAACCTGAAGCTTCAACAACTAAGTTCACAAAATGAGAAGGAAATGGATTAGTGTAAATTTGTAATTCGATGTTGTCCTTCACCACAGACTTGTTAGAATTTTTCTTCTTTTTGTCGAGGAATATGGTACCATCATCTATGTGATCCTAAATCTCATGATGCAAGTGCATGCATCTTTTGGTATCATGGTCGTGAACTTGATGTTATTGGAAAAATACCAATTAGGGTAGGGCTCAATGAGAGGTCAAGGATCTAGAAAATCCAAGGCTTTATCTTTTAACAATTTCCTTAAGATAGTAGAATATTATTCAGATAGTTTTGTAAAGCACCTATTATGTTTGAGGCCCTTGTCATCAATTGAAGAGACAAAATTCGTAATGGTATTTTTTTTACTAGAGATCGACACTATAGACCTACCCTCTAAATGGGAGCTTGAGGACTCCCCGAGCTGAGCAAACATCTATTGATACTCTCATAATATAGTACATAGACATCTGCAAAAGAAGGATATTTCATCAAGGTGAATTTCTTCTGTCAAGATCTGTATAGGTTCCTAATGAAAACCTTCTAGACATTCGAGTTGAGAAAAGGAAAAGAAATTTGTGAAAATAACACTTGATAATGAGCTATGAAATCAATCATATCTTTGTGTTATCCTTTATTACATCGAACAAGATTTGAGAAGGCCATCTTTGGCCTAATGTGTTCCTAGAACTGACTTAGAAACTGATTCATGAGTTGAGCAAGTGAGAATATGGAATTTTTAGGTAAGGAACAATACCATTCAAGGGTTGTATCCTAAAGAGACCTGGGAAATAACCACTAGTAGAATATGGAAAATAAATGACTATGTAACTAAAAATTTTAGTCACTTTTAGTCACGTGACTAACACTAGTAGAATTTGGAAAATAAATGACTAATTTGGTCATTTATAAGTGACTAATTTGGTCATCAGGTAAAATCACAACTAAATGACTAAATAAATGACTAATATTAGACAAATACAAATTACTAAATAAATGACTAATATCAGACAAATAAAAATGACTAAATAAATGACTATTACTCTTCTATTCTTTTTTCTTTTGAATTTGATCATAATCCATAGAGCTTAAGCCCCCCTCATGGGACCCCTACGTAAGTGGGCCATTTGGCCACTAGGTTGCTTGGTGCACCAAAAATACCTATTGCGTGGAAGGAATTTCCTCTCAATGCAGTCTTAAGGCCTTCCCATATTTTATAAAAAAAATTAACATTTACATTTTTGAACTTTTATTACTAATTATGTTAATGAATCATTAATTTTTTTAAATATGATTTGAAGCCAATATGATTTTCCAATTGTGTTAGCATGTCACATGTATCAAAAAGCAATTGTGGTCAATTTCACTAATAAAATATGATTTAAACAATCCAATTGCATTTTGAGGGCTATCTTGTAGACACTTTCATTTCAAAAGGTCAAGTAGTTATTTCTAGAAGCAATTAGATTCAATTTACATGGATTGAAGAAACATAATGTTTGTAAAAGTAATTATTTCTAGAAAACAATAACCAATAAATAATACTAAAAAATAAATTAAGACATAAATTATAACAAATAAAAGAAATACATTAAGAAATAAGTCACAAATTATGAATGAAAAGGAAGGCAATAAATTATTAGAAGAGTGAAATAAAATAAATAATGAAATAAAGAAGAGAAAATAATTAAAATAATTATAATTAATAGGGTAAAGAAATGATATAAAAGAGAAGAAAACTAAAATTGATAAAACCGAAAAATAATAGGAACTAAAAAACAAGGGACTAAGAAAAAGGTTAAACAAAATAAAACCACAAAAGAAACAATTAAAACTAAGGAACAAGATAATAAAATAAATCCAAAAAGAAGCAAGAATAAGGAAATGGAATTATAAACTAGAAATAAAAGAGAGAAAAAAAAATTATCAAAAAAACACAAAAATTATCTAAAATAATTTTTTTATTTCCCTCTCATTCATTTTCCCTCCTTTGTTAGACTTGCATTTTCTTGCATAAAATATTGCTTGAAATCATTTTGGCACTCTAAAATTGTAGTTGGAAATGGTAGACAAGTGTCATGTGAACATAATGTGGAAGAAAATAGTGTACACAAATGTCCTCCCTGTATTTTGCTCATAGTTACTATAAGCATGGATCCAATTGTCATTTTTCACACAATCTATACAATCCCATGATTGAAAACATATCACTAGAGAAATTAGACATGGAAATGAAAGAGATTTTAAGAGGAATGAGGGCCCCTGTTTCAATTGCTTCTCTTCCTCAGTTGTACTACAAAAGATTTGGTAAAACTCTGTAAGCTGAGGGATACTTGATTGAGATTCAAAGTCATGGTAAGACTAGATATAGTTTGACAAATCTATCAGCCCAGTTAAAAAATGCCATTACACTCATTGATAGGCCACACAGGTACAACATGTAATCATATTAGCAGAGGATTCCTACAAATTTACAACATACAAGAGTGATTTTAATAATAGTGAATGAGAGGATTTGGGCATAATCAATCCTACATCCTGTCAAATTTACATGACTTTTGCTGCTGAGAGAAAATTCATAGAAGAGGATGTTTCAAATTATTTTGGTTATGTTAGGAATATTTTGATTCATTTCTTTTTAATTTTTTCTTCTTTAAGATGCTAATGAAAGAGGCCATGAGTGAGAGAAACTAGAAATCTTCTGTGACATCCTTGATTTCTCCATCTTGTTAGGGTTTTCCACTAGTATGTCACATTTTATCTAGTTCGCCCGATTTTTTGTTGATTTAGGGTTGATAATTAGAAAAAAGTACCAAGAAAGCCTTATATCATAACTATTAATTATTTTCTATTTGTGGCATGTGCTTTCTTATCATAGGTAAAGCATATTCCACAAAATTTGTTCATACTTTAAATTGTTCTATAGCATGTTTCAGACTTTTATCAGGATGAATATCCACTAGTGATTTATTTTATCAAAAGGAAAACCCACTAGAAAAAACTGTATTGGTATAAGAGGAATTCATAGGAAATATCTAGATTAAGCTTGTTTCATATCACTAAACAATGATTTGACTGATATTGATTTTGAGTTGGTAAGGCTTAAGACTCAAAGGATAACCCTTGATTTTGAGTTGTTAAGGATTAAGGGTTATAACGATGAATGAATTTAAATGTAATTTGAATAGAAGATTCACTGTAAAGGTAAACATCTCTAATAGAAGCCAAGGTTATTCTGCTAATTTTAGGATTACAGTGTACACCTAATAGCAGGAGAAATCACCCAACTTGTAAAAAATAAATCCCAATAGTCTTGTATTTTCTTAACCAGATTAACAATAGGGTAGGGGTCTTCGAAAACCCTTGTTTGATATAACACCTTCCTATTTCAATTCTATTGCAAATTGAAATGAAGACTACTAGTGAAAAACACATATTGGCATATTTATTTCAATGCTTTTGTAAACAATACTAGAAATTTTATTTCAATAGTTTTGTAGATTTGACTCCCTTGTAACATGCTATATACTAATTTTCAATATATATTGTTTGGAGGACAATTTATAAGATTTTAAAAAAATTATTGAGGGGTTAAGTGTTTATAAATGCTAAGATTTTTTGTTGAGTTTCAATGTAGGAAAAGATTTATGCTAAATGCTTGAAATTTTTTTCAAATTCTAAGATTTGTATTAGGTTTCAATGCAGGAAAACCTACCCATTGAGGACGTGTTTGAAAATATTGGATGTACTAGGGAAGGTTTGAGCTCCAATGAGGTGGATGAGTGGTTGAAGATATTGGATACAACAAGCTCGAAGAAAATAAGGTAAGCCACTATAAGGAAGAGGAGGATGCTTCTTTTGCCTCTATGCAAATGGTTTATTATATTCTTTTTTAAGCATATATGTTGTGTTGTATACTTTGGTCTTCTAGGCATTGCATTTGTTGCTAGGGATTTATGTTTTGGAGTTTTCCAAAAAAAAATTTGTTCTTGTTCTACTTTAACTCACTTTAGCTGAGATTATCACTTTGTTTTTTTCCTTGCTGATGTTAGTTCACTTGCATTTGGTAACTAATATAGACAATTTATTGATTGAAAGTCATATCTTAAACTTTTAGTGCAATTCTATTTGTGTTGGAAGATTAGCATGGATGAAACATTGTGTAGTTACTTGTACATGTCATTTTTGGCATGAAAGATATGTTGAGCATTAGTAATGATCATAGTGTTTAGACTTAAACTCGGTGAAAAGTCAGAATGTTGTTTTTTAATTCAGACTAGGTAGAAAAATGTTGTAAATCAACAATTCAAAAAAATAGTGTACAAAAAATGTTTTTAATAGTTTTTCTTTTGAAAATATCAAGTTGATTTTCTGTTCTTTTCACAAACTTGGCTGAGTTTGATTGTTGAGACTTGTGATTATTGGCTATTAGACTTGGCTAAGTTTTTAGACTCACTTAGCTTGGCTCATATGCAGATCTGTGATTACTCATTCAGGCTTTCCAAGTCTCGAGACTATTCTAATGATACACATCAAGATTTAAGGATGGAAAATAAGAACAAAAGGCATGGTATTATTTTTCTATGAAAAATATGAGGTTGGAGTGAGCCAAATGTTTTAAAAAAATTGAGCATGAAGTAGAAACTTTGCTTGCAGATGTTATCTTCTCCAACTAGTTACAAATATTGGTGACCAGAATTTGACAAAATAAATTTTCCAAATAGAAGCAATCGAGAGTGAGAATCACATCTCTGTTGTGTGCATAAATGATCAAAATAATTAGGACTTGAAAACAAATGCAATGCTATTTATTAGATGGTTAGTGTGGGGAGTGTTGATCATTCTTCAGGGCATTGTTACAAACTTACAATTATGTGACATGATTGGGTTTTTCTTTGATTGATATAGGTTGATGGTTTTTCTAGTGATCAGTATAAAAGTTTTTCAACATTGAAGGAAGCACAAGATTACGCTGCATAAGGAGCATGAGATTCTTAGGCTCTATGTGGAAAAAAAATGCAATTCTTATCATATGAGTAGGAAAAAATGGGGTGTTCAAAATTTGAAGTGGAAAATCTAATATGGAATAAGTAGCAACTTGATTTGAGAATACATTTGAACTTATTTTATTTGGCATTCTTTATGAAATACATTCAAAAAAATTTAAATGCTTGTGTTCTTTATGCCTTTGGCCATTGAATTTCATTTTTTTTAATCATTGCATTACTATTTTATATGCATCTTAGGATGTCTAATGATATATTAGGGTGATTTCAAGTAGTTTTTGCTAGTTATTCCTAGAGCTAAGGGGACCTAATGTAACCTTCATTTACTCAGAGGTTTCCCACTAAAATTTGGGAAACAAAATCTATCATAGAGATTGAAATGATATATTCATCCAATAAACTAGCAACCAACTCTTATCCAAGCAAAATACATTTTTCTTTGGAACAATTTTAGCTCCATCTTCAATCAATTGTAAGTACCATGAGAAAAATTTGTAGTTGCTCACTCACTCAGCTCTCTTAATGTTAATTATTTTCTCCTTTTCAAAGAAAATACAATACCAACAAAGTGAATAATGTACGGTCTCATGGACCAAGAACCAAACATGAGGATGCAAGAATTCTTGAGCCAATGAAATCAAGCTAGAAAAAAATTGGGCCAAGTACCTAACATGAGGATACAATTATCCTTAGCCAGTGAAATCAGGCTAGCCAAATACTTAGGACATAAAAAGAAACTCTAGATCCCCCACAAGCTCCAGTTTTTAGTCAAATACTGATATATATATAAGGGATCTATATATATATATTCTTTATGACTAACATGAACTTTGAGTGCTCATAACTGAATACCAAGAGCAACTTCAAATGTTGCCATTTCTAGTTCATAAAAAGAGGGTGAGTTCTCATAAAAATTTCCCAATCATGGTCAACATTATGCTTTTTACTTGATTATTTCCATTCAAAATTAACAAAGCCTTAACAATAAGGCCTAGGATGTCTCTTCCAAAGAGGCAAGTAGAGGATTTTTTTAAAACGTACTCTTTTGCTAACAAGGTATACCCTAATTTGTGGTGAAATCTTCCACCTTATTGTGTTTTCACTTTATTAGCCCTCGATTCACTTTGAGCTATGGGGTCTAAATAATGCTGAAGTAACATTGACTTGAGTTTGAATGCATTACTTTCGCTGAAAAAGACTCTATTAAATGAGATTTAAATCACATAAAAAAGAAATTTAGGCTTTAATGAGCTTAAATATTATACCTAAGGCAATGCAAAGCCAAGATGAAAATATGTGGCCCATGGAATATGTAGATAATATTTTCATATAGATGAAAAAGTTCATATGATTGAGAAAATTTATGTAGAGTGCAAAAGGGAAAGAAACTATTTTTTTTTGTAAAGTAAATAATCATTCCTAGCTAATTGTGTAGATGTGGGGTTTTGATAGTAAGGGATATGAAGTCATATTTCTTTTCATTAAAACCACATTTTTAAGTAAATAGTGTAGTGTAGAGAAAAATGGAAGACCAAAATATTATAAATAGAGTCTCCACAAAAAAAAAATGACTACATGTTATCCTAGTGTTTTTGTTCTTTGTTCCCTGGTTTCAACTTTCCTATTGTTTTTCATTTCTAGTGCATTACATGAATTTTCTTTAATGGAGATAGC
>VDFB02365482.1:0-41505 GCA_007258455.2 Sequoia sempervirens
AAATGTACAAGATTGCCTTGAATATATAGGCAATAGGTAAAACCTAATATGCATGAGATGTTGACATGTGTCTTGATCTAACAACATGTGACAACATGTGAACCCTAATGGTGATGATCATTAAATGAGGGGATAAGTCTAGAAGGACAACTCAACTTCTAGATGGAATCTTATCTCCTACAAATAAGGAAGGGAATATTATCCCATTTATTAAATGATTGCAACCTAGGACTAAATGATTAAATGCAAGACCCAAGTAAACTTATGCTAGTGTAATAATTAATTAATTAATTACACCAACACCCCCCCATAAGTGCAACTTAGGGAGGAAAATGCAATGATTATGCATGATGATGATGGGTCGACTCACGAGCCATATTGAAGTACCCATGTACACATGAAGATGAGAGAAAATCTCCCACAAATGGAGAAAAGGGGAAAACAATGGAACAAAACCCCTCTCCAAAAGAGAGATGAAAAAGCAAAAGGATGTGAGATAGGATGGGAAGAAAAGGATGGAGGACTCCCAAATTACCCCCCAAGTACACCATCCGTCACATGGATACAATATAATCAATGCCCCCCCATAGGAGAGAAAGAGAGAGACTAAATAGCCCCCCCAAAAGATGAGATCACCTGCAAAAAAGGTAAGTGTCTGAAGACAAAACAAGATCCAATGCCGACAAACAACTTGTCTCCCTTTCGGAAGAAACAAAACCAATTGCAAGTGCAAAGGTGCTTCCCATTCCGGATAGGAATTGAAGGAAGGAAAGATGAAGATGGATGATGATGTTGTCTCTGAACTCTGCTCAAGTGTCTCCTTGCCTGATGAAGAAAATGCCATAGTCCCAAACAATGAAGAGGGTGACAAATCAGGATGATGCAGAAACTGATGCTGAACAATATCCAAAGACTGAGATATGATGGATATGGAGGATGTGATGGAGACTTGATAGCCCCCCCTGAATGAAGTGTCCTCAAAACCACTGAAAGAAGTCTGAAGAAAATCCAATGGTAGATGCTGAAGAACCTACAAGTCCTGAATGGAATGACAGGGAAGAAGTCTCAGATATGAAATCTCTGAAGAGAAACTGAATGCCTCCAATGTAGTCTCTGAATTCCCAATCAAGGTTGAGACAAAGGAATGAGGAGACTCAAAAAAACTCTCCAAAGTGTGATCTGAATAGAGGAGTGATACCCCCTCAAGAATGTTCTCCAAACTTGTAGAAGTGGCCAAGGCAATGATACCTGAAACAAAGCCATCATGTGATGTCAAGTCTGAAAAACTGAATGTGTCCTAATCGATGATGATAGTGGAAGCCTCAATCAATGATTTTGGACAAGGAATCACTGAATGTGAAGGGATACCAACTGTCTCTGATGAAGAAGAAGCACTGAAAGGTACCTTGTCAACCTCTTCGGAAAGATCAAGGCAATCAACTTCCTATATAACAATAGCATCATGGGGAGCTTGATCTGAAGAATGACATTTTGAAGCATGATCATCGGGGAATGGTGGAGTGTCTGAAGCTCCATAGATCTCCCAAAGCTTAGTCCAAAGAATGTGAGGACAATCACAATGATCAATAGTACTCAGAACATCACAATCAACTTGCATAGAAAGGATCTCCAAAACAGTATATCTGCTGCAACTCCAAGCAAGTTCACGAATACCTTCACTTGGATGAGGAACAATACCAAATAGATGTGGCAACAAATCAAGTGATCGAAGATGGTGGTAGATCCCATCTCGCCATTGCAAATAGTTACCCTTGTGCAACATAGTCAAAGGAGAAAAAAATGCAAGCCCCATAATGAATTTTCTTCACAAAAATACAAAGACGCTGACCTTCAACAGAAAATAAAAACTTCCAAATATGATGAATAATTGAAGTGATGCAACCCGGATCAAAAAATCGTTTCCCAAGCTTCAGGATGTCCAGGTTATTGAACAAATGCACCAAACTGAAAAAAATCACATGCAAGAGTACCTAGAGCTGAAACTGATCAAGGGGCTGGACTGAAGAAAAATAGCTCTGAATCACCTTCCTGATGCCGCTGGAATCACTGAAATCTGATGAACGGTTGAGAAGATATGCAACTTTGAGTCCAAATTAGGGTTTTGACTTCAATTGGATGTAGAGAATTCTGAGAGAAAATTTCATAGAACGGATGTCACCACTGGAAAGTACGCGAAATTCCCTTTCCGACGGTATATCGTTTGCAAAAAATTGATACCCTGGGTGAAAGTTATGATCAAATGAAAAAACACTTGAAATGGACCAATCCCTCGGCGTTTCTACTTGACCCGGATGAATCTACAATCGTACAAAAAATAGTGCAATCTTCTAAAGGCATTAAAGATTTTGAGATCATGAACATGTTGGGATAATGGATGCACAGTCCTTGAAGCTGCAGTCTTCGATATAGGACCTTTAAGCCAGGAAAGATAATCAACCACCCAGAAAGTGTTGCAACTAGGCATGCACAATGGAGATTCAATATTGATATGATATATTTTGATATCTTGATTACAAATGTACAAGATGCCTGATTATATAGGCAATAGGTAAACCCTAATATGCATGAGATGTTGACATGTGTCTTGATCTAACAACATGTGACAACATGTGAACCCTAATGGTAACAATCATTAAATGAGGGGATAAGTCTAGAAGGACAACTCATCTTCTAGATGGAATCTTATCTCCTACAAATAAGGAAGGGGATATTATCCCATTTATTAAATGATTTATCTAATAATGCAACCTAGGACTTAATTAATTAAATGCAAGACCTAAGTTAACTATGTTAGTGTAATAATTATTAATTAATTAGTACATAATGAGAACATTCATTCAAAACAACCCTATTACAATCAAAATGAATAAACCTTCACAATTGAACTAAGCTCAATGAATATAAAAGTCCAGGCTAACTTTGCAAAGCAACTAACAATCAGTTGGTTGCAAAAAGTATGGACCAGAGATTGCTACAACACTTCAAGTACCAAATCATAAACACTATCAATTCATCTAACATTAAACCTAACACATCTATCAAATAAACTTAAGCAATTCCAAAGATAGAATCCCAAGAACCATGCCAGATAAAATTCAACACAAGAAAGGCACCAAATCACAATGTCTTCACTTGCATTAAATTACCCAAAGTAGCAACAATTCCAGTATTCTATTACAACACTTGCTTGCTTGAAAATAAAAATAACTCCTAACTCTAGCTCTTGCTATACTGCTTAATTCACTCCAAAATAAAACTATCTAGCCCCTTACAAATGAGGCAGAATGCCATATTAATAGAAACCCTTCAAGACATGTCTGCCTAATTAGAATTTACAATAATAAATGGCCATAAAACAAGTCAGCCAAGAGGAATTCAAAATAAGACAACATATGCATTAAATGTATGAACTCCATCCAAGTCATCCTGGGATCTCCAACACAACTCAGACCAATGCATGTAGAGGAGAAGGGAAATAATGGAGAAGCACAAATTTTGATGTAGCATTCTATTAACCGCTTCCCCCTTTATCTTTATCTATTTGATCTTGCACCTTCAAGAAAATTCTATCTAATTCAGCCACAAGAGGCATAGTCAAAACCTTAATCCTTCTTTCAATAGGCCTTATATCATCCCTTGACTACTTTACCATTTTGTCCCAATCTACCTTGCTGGTTTGATATTTATCAATCACTGCAATATAGGTAGACGCATCATCCAACTGATGTCCAGTGACAGGGCCCTCATTTACTGGAGCATACACATCTCACCACCATTTCCTCAACTTCTCCAAGCTAAGATGTTTCGACACAAATTTCTTTCTCCCTGTCATCACTTCAAAGAAGGAAATACACTTATTGTAAATTTTGGTCAAGGTGTCTTCAATCTGTCTACTCTATTTATATACTTTCTTCAGAACCTTCTGCCTAATTTGTAAGACCTCAAACCATTCCCAAGGTTCTACAGCTCTGGAGGAAGGAAGAATTCCATCACTTATCAATTTTTCTTTAGTGTATTCCATGATGATTTTAGTCTTTTGCAATAGGAGATCCACATTCTCCTTATTTTGGGCTAACACATTCCTTAGGCAATCTAGTGATCTCATTGCATCCCCTCCAATTGAAAGGATGTAATTAATAGCATCATCCCCCTTAGCTTGTACTCCTTGTAGCCAACCAACTGTAGCATGTGTGGTTCTCTTCATTCTTTCCAACTCTGATATGGTCTCTTGTGGCAAGAAGCTAGCAGCAGATGATGAGGAACTGATGGATTGCAAAGGCTTCATCAAGTCTTGCAAATATCTTTTAAGCTTATCATTTTCCTTTTTCAACTCTTGTTTAGTCTACACTTCTTTCCTTAATCTTCCCAAATCATAGCACTAGAACCTTCATACTCTTCAATCTCCTATTCCATGGAAGTAGGCCCTAGGTTAATGGTATGCACATTGTAATCACCTCCAGTTACATCATCTCTGTTCTTATTAGGGGTAGGAGTAACAATGTGGACCACCCTACTATTTGCTTCATCTCTTTCAATCTTGGAAATAACCTTGGCTTTCTTCTTTCCTTTACCCCTTCCTATGTTCACCAATAGCTCATCCCTATTGGGAGGGGTGTCATCCACAATAATCTATTTTCTCTTTAACTCATTATCTAACCAGCCTAGAATAGTAGATTTAGGTTGTACTTTACTCTACCCAACTTCATCTTGTTGATCTTTAGGCGTATCTTCGCTCAAATTTTGTTTCTCAAGGACCTCCTCGGCTTTATCTTCCTTTTCTTTTTCATGCTCTTCTTCTTCATGCACCGGTGATGGAGTCCTAACTAGCATTTCCTCTCTCTGAAGAGGTCTATCCTCTTCACTTCTAGTAGGTGAATCATCATATGTAACTAGGGGAGACTACAACACCCTCTTTATTTCTACTTCAACACTATAGAGCTCACCTTCTTGAAATTATTCTCCCTCTGGATCTTGATGAGTTTCTGCTTCCTTAGATTCACCTAGTTCACCCGACACATTACTAGCTTCATGAGGAGGAGGAACATTATCATGTTGTTCTGCAATAGGAGTGACTGGAGGAGCATCCTTTTGTGGCACACTGTCCTTAGGAGAAGGAGTTCTAGATTTCCTTGTATATACCTATGTCCTTTCTCCTGAGCTTTCTACATTTATCATAGGTGGTCCAACTTCCTCTCCTGCCTTGAAGCTTCCCTTTTCCTTTTGTGGCATTCTTACTATCCTTCTTCTCTTGGAAACAGAAGCACTAACCTCTTTGTCTTCCTTTTCAACTTCATCTTTTGCTGGCCTCTTAGTCCTTGAAGCGTGCCCCCTTTTCTTGGCAATAGGTTTTCTTTGTTTTGCTGCCTCTTGTATTTCCTTTGCTTGAACATTCTTAATCTTGATTTTGAAAGGAGAGCTCACCTTTCCCTTACCCTTAGGATCATGTTTAATCAACTCCTCAGAAGTAGAATGAGACTCCAAGTCTCCCATTAGATCATAGGTGCATTGCACACCTTCACTTTCTAGTTCCCGCATTTTATGCTTGAGCCATAGTTTTGTATACTTAATCACTGGAGCCATGAGCTGTTCTAGTTCCATTTTCTCCTCTTGCAACCAGTCCACTTCTCCCACTGGTTTTTCCTTCACTGCCTCATAAGCATGGACCTGAATCAAATCTCCATCATCTTCAACTTGATTTGGAATGACCTTCACATTATATAGTTGAACCAAGTTAACAGGAAGCCTGGAAAACTTCTTCTATCTAATATCAAATTCATCACTATAATTGGCCCAATAGTCTTCTAGATCATCCTTGTGGCTATATTCTTTGTTGGCCTTCTTTTGCGCTTCACCAGTTCTGTCAAACCTATACCTCTTAGAATGAAAGGATAAACCAAGAGTGCCCATTTCTTCCTTAGAAAAATAGGCCGAATTAATATAAGGGCATGCCTCACCAATGCCTATCCTCAGAGGAAAATCTCCACCGAATCCAGTCTTATGCTTATCTTTTTTCACAATGGCATCAAAATCACATATTTTCCTTGTGACTTCCAAAAGTATAATGTGATCTATGGGATACCTAGGAAGTCTATGTGGAGCCCTCCAATAGCCATCTATCCTTATGTATGAGAAGGTGGGAAACTATATGAACCAAGCCCAATACCTTTTTATCAGCTCCTTGGCATTGTCATATATCCTCACATGCTCTGCACCCTAGAGTAACCTAGTAATGAACATGGTGAATGCATCATTCACCCTCCTATAGCTTGAGTTACCCAAGTGTAGCTATGGATAAACCTCATAGATTACATCCTATCCAAACACACCCCTTGTACTTAGTCCCTTGAATGGATGAAATCTTGCAAGCGCATAGACTAAGTAGGAAGTCATTTTGAAGGTCTTTGTTTGCAAGGCATTGCACATATGTTCATGAATCATGGCACTTATAACACCTTCCCAATGATAATTAACATTCTGCTCCATCCTCACAATGACATGAAACATCTAGTTCTCAAACACTCCTGCACTCTTTGACCCTACCACCCTGCTGAGAAGGGTGATAGCATCATAGTACTCCTTAAATTTAGCTTTGAATAGCTGCTTTGGTAGCTTGGAAAACTGGGACTTAGGTTTCTCCAACCAAGAATTGATAACCTGTTGGGACTTGATGGTATCTTCCTCATAAAACTTATTTTTCATATCCATATCAAAAGCCACCACATGAGACCTGTCAGGCATGTCAAAGGTCTGGGCTATAGACACAAGATTTAAATTTGCCACAATTCTCCCTTGGGGACCAACCCTCTGTGTACCCCTATCATAGTTTCTGGCACACTCAAGCACTAACTCATAACATTGCACAGTAGCAGGGAATCCAACTACATGAGCCAACCCTAATTCTAATGTTCTTCTAGCAAGCAAAGGAAGGTTCTGTATAGCCATCCTTATCTTGAACTCCTCATAATTCCACAGTCCAACATTTGTGTCAGTCACTTCTGACTAGATGGAAGTAATCTTACTCTCAGGGATTCTACTCTTGATATCCATTTTAATTCTTTCTGCCTCGGAAACCAAAGACCCCTCTACACTTGGATCCATCACTCTACCTTTGGTTCCACTTGTCACTGCCTTACTTGACGCAGCCTGCATCCAACAAAGAAACCATAGTAAATATCACATGAAACCAAGTTAATTAGTCAAAAATAGCACATTCAACCTCAATATAAGTCCAATGATAAGCAAAATTCTCTAAAACTTCATAAAAATTAATCATCTCAAAGTTCGGGTTTTCAGTCCTCCCACGGAATCCAGGCTAGAGAGGAATTTCGGAAAATTCCTAGCCAGGCGGATTCTAGCGAAATAAATATCAAAGCACCAAATAATCACTTAATCAACTGTTATTATCCTAAGAAACAATATGATAAACCTTTAAATAATTCAAATCAATCATACAAAGCATAATCATCAACTAATAAATCATGCAATCTCTCAGTTTTTCACTTTCCACGAAGTTTCGAAGAATTCTACCCAGGACGGACTTCTGCGAAAACAACGATGGTCTGCAAATTATGGAAAAATGAAGGGACAAAGGAATGTTTGGGAAAATATGGGTGGGATGGAAATCCGTGAAGAAGTTACAACTCTGGATTACTACAAATTTTGAGAAAACAAGGAGAAAACAAAAAGTTGGGGAATTTCGGTAGTAGAGGAATTCCGTGAAAACCCTGAAACACCGAATGTCGATGTTTTCTCGTGACTTCACTCAAATTGATCGAAAAAATCACAAATTTGAGGATCCTTGGCTTGCAACCAGTTGACTTGAACCTCCCACAGATCATCTTTGAAATCTAGGCTCACCTTAAAGCAAATCGAAAGGAAATGGCAATGCCCTAGGCATGAAACCCTAAAATTTCACCATTGATGCACATAACAAGATTGAGCTCAATCTACTCATCTACTAGGTTTTCAAAGGTTCCTTGTGGCTTACATGAGCAAGCTACCTCATGATAGAAATGAAAAACAAGTTCTAACTCACTTGAGATTATCAATGAAACACAATCGAGCAACCCTAGCTTCAAACGTTCAATGTCCATACACACAAAAATTTAGGCTCCAAGCATGCTCAGGACGTTAAAGAATCACTCACACTCAATAATGAAAAGAAAGGAAATAGGTACATACTATTGATGGAGTGAAAGTCGATTACAGTAATGACAAACAACAATCCTTAGCGCCAAAGCAAACAACAACAATTATCATGCCTAGAAAAATGACCACCAAATCCAACAATTTGCAAATTCAGCACTCCAAATTTGGTCAAGCACTCAAGATCACGCACCTCACCTCTATAGAATGCAAATGATAAATCACAATGGCATAAAACTTCCCCAAGATCGACTAAATACTTGCCTCAGAAATCGACCACCAAGTATTAATGCATTCAACAAGACAAGCTAAATCAAAACTCGAAAACCCCACAGGACGAAGGAATTTCAGAGAAATCTGGTCACGACGGAATTCCATGAAGGACCAAAATTTCCAGATCACAATGTAAAGCAGCCGTCACCGGGTTTTAAAGGAAACCAGGGAATTCCGCCAGGAGTGGATTTTCCTGAAAAGAGCCAAAAACCCAAAAATTGTCCAAAACATTAGATTTTCAAAGTACATCCTAGAAGTGGGGAATTTGCACGAATAAGATAATCATTCAAGCATGTGCAAAGGTAACAAAACCTCAAAAACCAAGGGCCAAAACACCAAAAACAAAAGCAAAAGAGGGTCCTTGCTTTCAACGGGGCATGTGTGTGAAAACTGCACAACACATCCTTTTCAACAAATCTGGTTCTTCATCAAAGAACCCCTTGAACTTCTTATCCTTTTCTTTCTTCTGGTCCTCCCATCTCATCATCATTAACCATTTATTCCTTGTTTCAAACACATCTAAAAAGTATACCAGGTTTCTTATCACATCCTCTTTTGGATCAAATGCATGTTTTATCACCCTCTTTGTAAGTAGGGTCCTCCTGATATTGTTGATGTGACCCTCCAGATAACAAACTCTCACTTTTCCTTATTTGAGAGAAAAATTGGCTTTTACGAAACCCTGCACTTCTTCCAATATATCCGATCCAACTAATAAGTCCTCAAAGACTGTCAAATCGGGCAAAAAATTACCCTTTCTCTTATTCTTCATGAGACTATGCTCCATCCAAAGCATTTACCAGATAAATTCTAAAAACAATACTCTACTAGGCACAAATTTTGGTAAGATATGTGGGGCATGATCACAACCGTACACCCTAATGAAGGTATATTATGGCATCAAAAAACAATCAACATAGTTGTGTATGAAACCTTGGTCTAGTTTGTATTTCACAAGTCTCATAACCTCCATTCAAGATTGCGGTAGCCTTGGTGTAGGAAAACCAAGGGCATCAATTAGTTTAATGGAAAAGTCATCCCTAAATACAATATAGTTAGCTTCAGGGCACCTATTATCCCAAACATAGCACCAATTTTGCACTGGGAGCATAACTCCATTTTCATGTGTGCTCAACTTCATCCTTTTAGTCCACTTTGTTTCATTTTGAAATAGAATTAAATGACATAGTAGAGAATATTTTCTGAAAGTGATAGGGGCCTTAGCTTCCCTAACCTATAATAGGCCTTCATGAATTTGTTCCTCAATGATAGAAGAAAAATCAAACTCCACACTAGATTTAGGGTGTTGTATAATCATTGCCATCCTCATCAATCCAATTGACATATTGTCTTTAGCATCAAATCCAAGAATCTGGCATAATGCATAATAGGTGTTTTTGAAATAGAAAGGGTTCAGCATTTGACGATGGAATAGGAAGGATTCTATTTCTGTCACCCCTTTTCATATGCAGGGGGAGTTCATCAATTCTATAAGTCCTCTTTCATCTTTTGTACTCCTGCTCTAGTCTCCCCAAATCTATTTCTGTGACAACCTATTTCTTTAGGTCAAAACACCTAATTATAGCTTACCTAGAGATATCTACCAGACATTGTCCATCTGGGAGCCTAACAAATTTTGACAGGGCATGGTATCTAATGGCTAGAGCTCTAATTAGCTCAATATCAACAAACACATTAGGAACTATTAGTTTACCCATATCAAGAGTCCATGGGTTCAATACCGGGACCCCTTCATTTCTATTCTTATAAAAATACCAATACAAATTCCACCCAGACCATGGAATTATTGGATCTCTACACCTCTGAACTAAATACTTAAAGACCCCCTTATAAAATTTATCGACTGAAGCAGGTAGCAGTGCAAGTAATGGCGACTGTAATGAAGCTTTATTGGAATTTTCCTCTTTTTAAGTCCTTACTTCCATTTTTTCGTAGGTGCCATTGCTTAAAATTCAATGTGTGGTGAGTAGAACTTAGCCAAAATATTACTTTCCCTGAAGAATTCTTCTAACTGTCACACCTTAAGCTCACCTACATTCAGCTTCTGTCACCACGAGCGAACAAATTAGCAATCTTCCTTATTTAATTATCATATCACATTGCATTAAGTCCACATAAGTTTTGCATCATCCAAATCCTTCACGTCGAGCTAAATTTCATATTTTGATGCTTATTGATGTGACTAGCCTTCATTTAATGCTCCAATGGCTGATTACCGTGCTACCGCTCATCACTCTTCATTCCTTCGTGGTACCATTGTGATTACTTAGTGCTTTACCATATATACCACTTTACCGCGGGCCACATTCCGACCCCCCGCGGTATAGCGGTTCTCCCTTATGTCTATTTTTTCTTTGCCGCTCTATTGTGGGCTTCACTCTAACCCTCTGCAGTATAGTGGTTCCCTTTGCTAGTTCTAATAATGACTCACTCTATTGTGGGCTAGGTATCAACCATCCGCAGTATAGTGGTA
The DNA here is from genome assembly GCA_007258455.2 of Sequoia sempervirens. Taxonomy (NCBI): domain Eukaryota; kingdom Viridiplantae; phylum Streptophyta; class Pinopsida; order Cupressales; family Cupressaceae; genus Sequoia; species Sequoia sempervirens. Next base: position 10,934 of record VDFB02365482.1, read on the forward strand.
ATATGATATACTGCTAACCTCTTACTGCACTACAATGAGTTACTTTGTTGGAGGCTACGGTATGGAGGTAAAAGGATAATTTTAATTTGTGGATGGCAGAAACATAATTTTATGAGAATACTGAGAGAGACCTCTGATTTTACATGACAAAATCAACAAAAAAATTTATGTGAAAATTTTGGTTCCAATACCTGTGATTCATCTAGACATAATAACAACATTCCATCCCTATTTTTCCACAACAAATCACCCTCTATGAACACATACTTAGATGCTTGCAGCTTCAAAGTTCTCCTCTGGTTATCGTTCAATCCTTCAGGGCACTTCATGTGTTTGAGGTAATATATAATATTTGTGTACCAAGAAGTATGTTCAGTGCTTGAAACTGCACCTTCTTCACTTTCTACATTGCAGATTTGATTTGCTTCGATGTTTGTCTCTGCCATCAATTTGGCCAAAACCTATCCCCTTACTAACTTGGTAATTTGAATCTCCATATCAAATTCTTGAATTTTATTAATCCATCTACATCTCTTCCCTAAGAAAGCTTCTAAGGCTTCTACAGTCTAGTCCATTTTTTCTCCCTTTTTCAACATTTTGGATATGGGTTCAACAATCTCAGCAAAGTTTGACACGAATCTCCTAACAAAGTTAATTTTCTGAAAAAATGATTGAATAGCTTTAACAGTCTTGGGAATGGGGATTTTATCTATGGTTTCTACCCTTTCAGGGTCTATTCTAATCCCTTATTTTGACACAATATGCCCTAAAAGTTTACCCTCTGTAACAACAAAGTGACATTTTTTAGGATTAAGACTAATACCATATTCCAAAGCCTTGATAAATATCTTCTCCAAGTGTTCTACATGATCTTCGACCCTCTTTGAATAAGCAGTAAGGTCATCTTAGTACACTACCATTATAGCATTGATCAAATCTGCAAATGCCACATCCATGGCCCTTTGGAAGGTCACCCCTGCATTTGTGAGACCAAATGGCATTCTCACATAAACATACATCCCCCATGGAGTGGTAAAAGTTGTCTTATAATGCTCATATTCCTTAACTTTGACCTGATTGTAGCCAGAGAATCCATCCATTATGGACAACAGTTCACACCCTGTCACTTTATGTAGTATAGCTTCCATATTGGGGAGAGGATAATTATCTTTGAGGGAGGCAACATTTAAATTCCTAAATTCTACACAGAGTCTAATATCCCTATTCTTCTTTCTTACTAGAACCAAGTTTGAGACCCATGTTGAATGTTTAATGGGCTTGATAATGCCCCCATCTCTAATTTTTCCCAGTTTCTCCTGCATCTTTGGTTCTAGAGTTGGGTTGATGGGCCTTTGCTTTTGTCTGAACAATTTTGCATCTGGTTTTAATGGGATCTCATGTTGAAATAAATCCTCCCTATATGCCTTGAGATATTCATAGGACCATGCAAACACATGCTTGTATTTTCTCAACAATGCAATCAACATTCTTCTTATTGTTGCACTTATTTTCTTCCCAATGTATACCTTTTTTGGTGCTAGCTCAGTTCCCAGATTGATCTCTTCTATATCCTCCCTCTTGACTGGTGTCTGCTTCATCAGGGATTGATCATTTCCATCATATACCCTTTCTAACGCCACAAGTCCTTTGGGAATCTTGTTGGTTTTAATTAAGTTGCAAGACCTCCTTTCCAAATACAGTCTGTTTCCTATCTACTTCCTCCACAAAAGCATTGAAGTCAATCTCCTGAGCCTCGTACTGATCTATGCAATGAAGAAATTTTATGAGGTCGGTATCATCATTGAAAACCTACCATCTATATATATTGTCAGGGACAACAGGTCTTGTTTTAAATTCAACTTGGGATACTCCATCCAAGATGATATCATCTCTTCTCAAGGCTATATTAGCTAAAAAATCTTCCATTATGTTTTTTGACCTTTCTATCCATTCTTTGGAGAAAGCATCAAATAATTCAATTGTATCCCATACAACATTCCTATATTGTTTCAACCTTTTGTGTTTTGTAGCATATTTTGACTTGACTTGTGAAACAACTAGCTCAGAATCTCCTAGAACAGTTAGCAATTTGATCTTATGTTTAACAACCATATTTAAACCAATTAACAAAGCCTCATATTCTACTACATTGTTAGTACACTCAAAAGCTAGCAGAAATGAATATTTGAATGTGATACCTTCTGGTGAGATAAAAACTACCCCAACCTCATTTCCTTCTTGACTACATGCTCCATCGAAATACATCTTCCATACACCATGCTGATTTTTAGAAACATGTTTATCAATTAAGTTTGTATTCACTAGTTTAGGCTGAGAAGGTTCTACCCTGAAACTCCCCAAATCTACATCACAAAAGCAATTTAATTGTGTGAACCATTTGAATCTAGACCTTGCACAAACACAATAAACATGCAAACAATTAGATCAAACACAAGGTTAGAAACAAATGATTCCTCAAGAAATCCATTTGAAATTTGCAAAAGATAAGAAATGAAAATGAAGAACACAAATGAAACAATTAAATCCTATCTAATGCAAGCAAACTCTTGATCTCTTGAGGGAGTTGGTGCAAATAGGTGTGTGGAGATTTTCCCTTTCCCAACTCCTTGAATGAAAATGTTGATTGAAGATGATTGATCCACTTGATAAGTCCCTCAATGAGCTCCAAAATCTGCAATAAACTAGTTAAGAAGATGGATGGAATTTGAGAGATATTTGTGCATAATAACTTTGCATAATTGTGGATGATAAAATGCATGATGAAGCATTCTATTTATAGAATGTTGAAATGGAAACAAAGCCAAAATAGAGCAATGTGGGACAAAGATTTGGCCAATGGAAAAATGCCACTTGTCCAAATGTGATTGGGTGAGGAATGAGCAAGTTTTGACAAATGTGCCAATAAATGCATTTTTGAATTTGAATTTTGAGAAAAGACATGTAAGAGGGGGAAAGAAAATTGCATTGAATGCCACTTGGCTCAAGGCAAGGACATGTAAGAAGAAGTAAATGCCTTGTTGGAAGGACTTGTAAGAGAGTAAATGACATGTTGGAAGGACATGTCATTCAAATTTTGAATTTGAAATAGAAGAATATTCCTCCAAAAGATGCCTTGTTGAGGGAAAATGAAGATTTAATAAATCAATAAATTGATTTATTTGTGCAAGTGGAGATATCTAGAGAATGCAAGTGGGGGAGATTAGTATTTAATCATGGTTAGATTAAATAAATGATGATTATGTTAGTTTAATGATGATTAGGTGAGTTGACTTATTTTGACTTAGATTTTTGGATTAATTTAAATCAAACAAGAGAGGAAATGATTTAATGAGTTTAATTAAATAAACATGTTTTGATTATTTAATTAAAGAGATTGAAGTAAGATTAAATTAAATAAGATTTCAATTTATTCAATTTAATAAATAGACTTTAGAGATTTAATTAAATAAAATTAATTATTTAATTAAAATAGGGATAGAGAATGATTTAAGAGACTTAATTAAACACATGGTTTGTTTAATTAAGAGAAGAAAACAAATGAATTTAATCAAATAAAGATATTCAATTAAATGGTTAGGTCAGGGAATGATTTAGGATGAAATGATGTTAGTAGATCAGAGTTAGATGCGCAATGTCAACTTGTACATTTTGCATGTCTACATTTTGCCCCTCTTTGAAGCAATGTACTTGTTGCATTGATTCAAAGAATGATCTTGTCATGATCAAAATCAAAAAAAATCTGATTTTTCGAATGCCCCACTATTGCCCCAGTGAGAAGAATTGCACTGGTATATTGCCCCCTCGAGATGTTGAATGGGAATGCCAATTGCCAATCAAAATCGCGATAAAATGCGAGAGGAGTGGTTGATGTAGATGAATGGACATTCATTAGTTGTGGGTAGCTTCATGTACCAACTGGGATAGAAATGTTAGTAAAGATAGAAGAATGTGATAGAAGAATGAAAGAATGAGATGATCATGCAAATGGTGATGACTACTTGCCGTGGAGTTGGGATTTTCAAAGGGCAGATTTCCTTATGTTTGATAATACATGCAGTACGATGCATCAAGGTATCGAGAACCAGGATGGCGTTGTACCTAGTGTGATGGAATTTGACTCGAAAAATCGGATAGGAGTATTCTTGTTCACACCTGACATACGAAACCCTGTCCAGAAAATAGTTCAAATATTTCAAATATCTCAGACCAAAACATAGGAAGGCGAGCCTTTCTATGTGGTCAACAAGAAACTTAAAACACCCTCACTACAGACTAAACAAAAGCACGCATGACCAAGGTTATATTACAAAGATATCCAACAAGCACAGCAGACAAAAGATAATGATCGTTGCCCCATTCCTATCTCTCTAAATCCTTCGTTCGGACATCATCGAGAGGTCCTTGGAATGAGCATAATGAGATAAATCAAACAAGATAAAGTAAGTGAGCAAACAAACTAATGTTCTTCGTACCGTTAGCCGAGAGAAATGATGTTTCGAAAGATGGGAGCTGAAACTTATTGCCAAAAGATAATGTCCATTGTCGGAACGGATCCTAGGACATGTTAATGACACGTCGTTTTGTTTACCCAAAGTGGTTGGTTTGATAAAAGTGCCCATTGTCGGAATGGATCCTAGGACATGCTTTTATCAAACGATGATGAAATTGATTTATGATTTATATGCCATTGATAAGAAAAGAGTTGACCAACTTGCTTGCTGACTGACCTATACTTGAGATTTTGATAGTTTAGGTTTTCACATTTGACTGCTAGACTTGTTTTCGACTATTTTACCAAAGGTTGAGGGTGATGACAATTTATTATGGATGATTGATTATCACGGTATGGCGAGATAGGCGGATGGATTTTCAAATGTTTGGATGTTTGATGTTTTGCAATGTTTGAGGCTGTTTTGGTATTTTTGAGATGCCAAAATGTTTGATTTCAATTTTCAAATGTTTTGAAGATTTTTAAAGAGATTTTGACCAAGAGACTAACCTAAAGACCTATCCTAGGAGACCTGGGGGCTGATCTTGAATTAGCCTTGCCTACGTTCTACTTGAGACCCGTGGATTATTTACGACAACCAGTAGGTTACAAATGAAGATATACATGATGAAATGTCAGTTTATTATGATGGACTGACCTAAATGTCTCGGGGGATAATCAAAGATCAACCTTGCTTACGTTTAGGCTTAGAGACAACGTAGTTCGATGAGACGACTCTGTTTTTGACTTTTTGAATGACCTTTTGACCTGTTTTTGGATTTTTGCAATGTTTTGCATGTTTTTGGGATTTTCTGATTTTGAGGACTTTAAGACCATACATGAATCCGATCCAATGAGAACGTGCCCCCAACGTGATGCAATAGACTACCCTGATAAAGGCAAGACAAACTGACCTTGAGGATGGGCCGAGTAGTTCTTGGAGGGATCATGACACAAACGCAAGACCAAGCTATGGTGCAGATGCGGATGGAAGGGTGAAATGCGATGATATGCGATGGGTGAGTGAATGATGCAAAGCAATTCATGGAGACCAAGATGGATGGAGAGTGCTTATTTACACAAAGTTCCTGTTTGCCAGGTTTTCACCAAGGTACTTGCCCAAAGTGCCACCGAAGTGGTTTTCACTAGAGGACGATTTTTTCTCTTTACTGTTTTCTTGATTTTTTGATTTTTTTGTTGTCACCAAGATGCCTGTTTGCCAGGTTTTTGCCAAAGTAACCATTTTTTCAAGACTTTTTATGATTTTTTGGATTTTTTGGTTCTATACCTTGAAATATTTAGGCATAAAACTTCTTGAGATGGGAGCTATTCATTGGCTCCTGTAGGGGTTCCCCTTCGGGTGTTGATAACTGATATGCCCCTGATTTGTAGCTTGCTGTGATGACAAAGGGTCCCAACCAGTTGGGTTCAAACTTGCCCTTGCCATTTGGGTTCAAGACATTCTTCTGATTCTCTTTTAGCACCAATTCTCCAACTTGGAAAGTTCTGCTTCTGATTTTCTTGTTGTAGCTCCTTTTCAGTCTATTTTGATACACTTGCAGATGGTTTAAAGCATCCAGACGTCGCTCGTCCAATAGTTCCAGCTCGTTCAGTCTTGAAACTCGATACTCCTCATCCGTGATGAGGTTTTGCAATGATACTCTGAGGGATGGTAGCTCGATCTCAATGGGAAAGATGGCCTCTGATCCGTAGACCAAGGAAAATGGTGTGGCACCTGGGTGTCGGAGATGCTAGTTGTAAGCCAAGAGGCGGGATTAAGTTACAAATGCGATCCACGACCTGCATCATTGACTTTTCTTAAGGATTTTGAGGATGGTTTTATTTGTAGCTTCTGCTTGGCCATTGCCTTAGGGATAGTATGGGGTGGAAAAGCGATGTTGGATTTTGAACTTATCACATAGGTCACGAACTTCTTGATTTTTTGAATAGTGTCCCATTATCTAGATAATGGCTTGTGGGACACCATAGCGGCATATGAGATAGTTCAGGATGAACTTTGAGATCTGCTTTCCTATTATGTAGGTCATAGGTATGGCTTCAACCCACTTGGTGAAGTACTCAGTTGCAGTTATAATGAATTTGTGGTCGTTGGATGAGGTGGGTGTGATTTTCCCAATGAGATCGAGTCCCCACTGTGAAAAGGGCCATGGTGTGATGATTGGATGAAGCTCTTGAGCTAGAGCATGGATGAGGTCCCCATGTTGCTGACATTGTAGACACTTCTTGACGTATTCATGTGCCTCTCTGTCCATGGTAGGCCAGTAATACCCACTCCTCAGCAATTTCTTAGACAAGGTCATGCCACTCAAATGAGAACCACAGATGTCGTTGTGCACCTCAGTTAGGGCAGCCGAAGCCTCCTCAGGGTTAAGACATCTTAGTAAGGTTCCTTCTATGCTTCTGCGATAAAAGGTTTCTCCTAAAATGACAAAACGAGATGCTTTCTTGATAAAGGTTCGTCTAAGGCTTGAACGCAAATCGGCGGGAATGATACCTATCCTAAGGTATGTGTAAATGTCTTGGTACCACTGATCATTCGGACCAACGATTTCACCCACAAATTCTGACTCTGGTACCTTGAATGCTGGTACGAGAAACTGCTCTACCAAGAAGTCAAATTTTGGAACATTTGGAGGGATCTCTAAGAGTGATCCAATAGTTGCCATTGCATCTGCTGCTCTGTTGTTGGTTCTTGGTACTTGCTCGAATGTGATGTCAACAAAAGATTCCTTGAGATTTTCCACCAGCCTTTTGTATGGAGTTAGCTTATCATCCTTTGTTTGGTACTCATTGTTCACTTGATTTATGATAAGCTGTGAATCTCCATATACCTTCAATGTCATAATGTTCCACTGTACTGCTATCCTGAGACCTATAGTTAAAGCCTCGTATTCTGCAATGTTGTTGGTACAAGGGAATGCTAGTTTGTATGATCTTGGTATACAATCCCCTTGTGGAGTGATGAAGAAGATACCAGCTCCTGACCCATGTTGTGTGTAGGAGCCATCAAAGTATAGTTTCCAATGAGTAGCTATGTCAATGTTGAAAATGGATTCATCTGGAAATTCTGAAACAAGTGGGTTCTCCGCATAGATAGGTGCATCTGCCAGTTGGTCTGCAATGACCTGTCCCTTGATTGCCTTGCGCTCCACATACTCAATGTCATATTCTGATAATATCATTACCCACTTAGCCATTCTTCCCGTAAGCATTGCCTTTGAAAGAAGATACTTTAAGGGATCAATTTTAGCTATGAGTTTGATCTTGTGTGCCAACATGTAGTGTCTGAATTTTTGGGATGCAAACACCACTGCTAGGCAAGCTTTTTCAATGAATGTATAGTTTAACTCATGGCCCACCATTGTACGGCTGATGTAGTAGATGGCTCTTTCTATTCCATTTTCATCATGTTGTGCTAGGAGAGCACCAAGGGCTGCTGCAGTTGCTGAGATATAAAGGATCAATGGTTTGTTCTGAATTGGAGGCCTTAGTACTGGAGGTGTTAACAGATATTCCTTGATTTTGTTGAAGGCTTGTTCACATTTGTCATCCCATTTGTACGTTACCCCCTTGTGGAGTAAGTGAGAGTAAGGGATTTGTTTGTCTGCTAATTGTGCTATGAACCTGCGAATTGACTGAAGCCTGCCTTGGAGACCTCTCAGTTGTTTCAATGTCCTAGGAGCTTCCATTTCAAGTATTGCTTTCACCTTTTCTGGATCAATCTCAATGCCTCTCATTGACACTATGTAGCCCAACAACTTTCCTGATTGTACGCCAAAGACACACTTCTTGGGATTCAAACGAACCTTGTATTCTTCTAGTCTGTCAAAGATAGCACTCAAGACCGATATATGATCCTTCCTCTTTTTGGATTTTCCTAGGATGTCATCGACATAGTCCTCAACTGTTTTGTGGATCATGTCATGGAATATTAGTGTCATGGCCCTTTGGTATGTGGCCCCAGCGTTCTTTAAGCCGAATGGCATTACGTTCCAGCAGTATGTGCCCCAAGGACAAGTGAAAGATGTTTTATGTTGGTCTTCCTCTGCAATTCTTATCTGATTATAGCCTGAAAATCCATCCATCAAGGAAAGCATCTCATGCCCCGCGGTCATGTCTACAATCATATCAATGTTAGGCAACGGAAAATCATCTTTTGGGCAAGCCTTGTTCAAGTCCCTAAAGTCCGTACAGATTCTTATGCCCCCAGTTGGTTTTGAAACCGGTACTAGATTGGAGACCCACTCAGGGTAGGCGATCGTTCGTATGAATCCCGCATCTAGTAGTTTCTGGAGTTCCATCTTGACTAATAGAGCAATCTGTGGGTGCATCTTTCTCAACTTCTGTTTTACAGGTTTAGCTTCAGGATAGACTGCCAAGTGATGAACCACTACCTCTGGATCCAATCCTGGCATATCAGCATAGGTCCACGCAAAATTTATCTTCCTCTCCTTTAAGAAGGTAGCCAACTCCTCTTGTTCTTTGCATAATAATGACTCAGCGTAGAATGTAATATGAGGAGTTTCTTGTGTTCCCAGATTGATGGGGTTGCACTTTTCTGCTAGCATAGCTGACTTTTCTTGGTGTATAGCTGTAAGAGGAAGATTGAATCCCCCATCCTCAGGCGCCTCAGAGAGGTTTTCACCATTGGATGCGTCCTTTCTTTTTACTTTTTTAGAGTCGGAGAGTGCCACAAGGTGGTTTTCACTCAAGGACTTGGAGATTATTCTCAATTTTTTATTTTTGCGACTGAGGGATTCAATCGTTTCTCCATAGTATGCATGTGTATCCAGCTCTATGATAAAACCTGCCTTATGATCCCCACATGGAATGTCATCCCTAAGTCCCATGAATTCTGAGAGCGCCTTATCGTTTTCAAACATGTCAAGAATTGGTGGTCCTCGTTGGTCGTAATCAATCAGTTGGGGATAGACTAATCGGATTTCATTGCTTTGGTTTTCAGACTCATAAGACAAGGTGCTAATCATAAGGACATTAGTATCCTCAAACAACAAAGGTAATCCTATTTCTGGTGACTCAGTTAAATCAGTGGGCATTCCTAAAGTCATGGAGGATTGTGGAGTAGTTACGGATTCCTGAGGAGGCATTCGGTTCTGTCTACCATGGGCACCTCGACCAAGTACAGTTACCTTAGGAGTAGGATGACCAATGCCAAGATTTTTTATTTGCTTCTCAGGTATAATGGGTATTACACGCCCGTTATTATCTTGGCCTAACCCTTGGTTCCGGTTATAGCCCATCAAGAGCATCATCTTCATACCTTTGTTTCGTTCATCCATAGGCAATTCAACTGCCGGTATATCATCTCGATAGAGGAGATGAGATAAGTCCCCCTCTAATGTTTCCTGACCAAGATCTCCTGCACTTGTGAAGGTAGGGTTTCATTCATAGGAGCCTTGAGATGTTGAAGCTTCTTGTGATTGTGGTCGTCCTCTTGATCTAGGAGATTGTGGTAGCTCTCCTACTACAAAAGCATTCTTAGGAATTGAATAGTTTCCACAACCATCATCTTGTATTATGACTTTGATATCAGAAAAGGCGGGGATGGCGGGGGTGGAGGGTGTCTCTGTCGCAGAAGTGAGAGTGGCGGGATCCACGTAAGGTGTTGATGGGCCTTCATCGTTCTTGGGTACTTGCGGGATCTTGTAGTATTTTGCCTCTAGATTTTTGCAGTAGGCAAATGGCTCAGGATCTCCATGGATAGTAACCTCTTGACCTTCATGTGTGAATTTCACACATTGATGAAAGGTTGAAGCTACAGCTTGCATTGCATGTATCCATGGTCGCCCTAGGAGAATGTTGTATGGTAAATCGAGGTCCAAGACCTGACAGTTGGTTTGCATGATGGCGGGTCCAACCTGGACAGGAAGCTGAATGGTGCCTTGGGATACCCTTTCCTGGTCATCGTATGCTCTTATTGTGATGCCTTTTCCTTTGTCAATTGAATCCTCTGAAATGTTCAAATTCTTTAGAAGCTTTAAGGAGCAAATATTTAAGCCTGCACCTCCATCCACCAAGACTCTCTTGACTTTCTTTTTATTTACGTACACCTCCAGATGAAGCGCACGGTTGTGAGATGGTTGTGTGGGGAAGTCTTGTTCAGAAAATGTAAGAATGTTAGGTGTGGTGATACTTGCGACCATAGCTTGGAATTGTTCTGCATCTAGATCTGCGGGGACAGTAGATGACGCCAAAGCTTCTTCTAGAATCTTTTTGTGTGCAGATGAGATTTTGAGTAACTCCATGATGGAGATATGTGCAGGGGTTCTTTTCAATTGATCCAAGACATTATAGCCACTAGGGTTAGACCTTGGATTGGATGTGGAATTTCTGCTTGGTTGGGATGGTGCTGCAATGGTAACCTTTCCACCTCTTGTGGTGACTCCACAATCGGCTTGGGCCCCTTTGATGGTGATGACTCCACAAAACTCATCTAAACAAGCGACAACACCCTCGTATGTGTGGTTGACATTTTTATAAGCCCCTTTTCCTTTGTCTTGATCTTTGTTTCCTTTGTTGCCATGATTCGGCATCGGATTCGTGTAAATCTTGAGATCTTTGTTTCCTGATGGTGCTTCCACATCTATGATTTTGTCATCTATGAGGTCTTGAATTAGATTTTTGAGCCTCATGCAGTTGTTTGTCGTGTGTCCCTTGAGTTTGTGGAAGTCGCAAAGATAATTCTCATTATACCATGGTGGCTTGACCGATGGTTCTTGATAATTATTATGTGTAGGGACCGTTATCAATTTTTCATCTACCAATCTTTTCATGATTGCTTCAGCAGGTTCCCCAAGGAGTGTGTATTTTCGTTTGGGGAAGAACTTGTTTCGCTGTGGTCTCCTTGATTATCAGTGTTGTTTGTGTTTTGGTTATGGGATGGTTGGACCACAGTATTGACTTGTCGATTGCTTTGATTGGTATTTTGGTGTTGTTGTTGTTGGGATGGTGGATTGTTCTTCCGTGGGGCACTAATGACAACTTTGGCGTCAACGACACCATCATTGGTTACATTACGATTCTTTGCCCATGTTCGTGGTTTGTCATGATAATTGGATGATGAGCGGCCTTCTTGATATGATGAAGTTTCTCCCTGTGTGGCAAGGGCTCGTTCGATATTGAGCGCCCTAGGGATCAACTGGTCGTAAGTGGTGATGTTTTGCACTTTGAGGTGGAAGGCCAAGGGCCCATCAAGATTCGCAATGATAGTTCCCACTTGTTGCTCTTCAGGCATGGACCACTTGCTTTGATTAGCTTTGGATCGCCATCGTTGTAAGAAAGCACCGAATGATTCATTTTTCCCTTGTTTGAGAGCTGATAATTCATGTAAGCTAACCTCCATGGGAGTGTTGAAGGAATAATTCTGTATGAAGGCATCTATGATTTCCTAGAATTTTTTGATTCCAGAAAGTCGAGAAAACCAATCAATAGCGTTTCCAGCCAAGCTTCTTGGGAATAATCTCATCAAGTACGTTTCGTCATAAGCCACCTCCATGCAATGTACTTGGAATTCCCTGATGTGATCTTCAGGGTTACCTGTTCCGCGATATTTGTCAAATTTAGGGATCTCAAACCCTTTTGGGAACGGTTTCATTTCTACGCTCCTATCAAATGGATAAGGGCATAGGTTTTTTTGTGGTTTTGGTGTCCTTCCTGATTGAAGGTCAAGCACTTGTTGTGACAGAAATTTTATTTGTGCGGTGACATCCAATTGTGGATCAGGAGGTGGAATGAAGGTGTTCTGGGGGGGTGGAGTGGGTGTTTGAATGGGTGGAATGTTTTCTTGTTGTGCCATGTATGCTTTCAACAACGCTTGTTGTTGATCTTGTTGTTGTTGCGCTAATAGAGCTTGTTGTTGTGCTTGCTGTTGTTGGTCCAACAATGCTTGTTGTTGATCAACTAGGGCTTGTTGTGCTGCTTCTTGTTGCTCTTGGTATTGCTCTAATGCTTGCTGATATGCGAGTTGTTGGGCTGCTTGTTGTTGTGCGAAGTACTGCGCTTGTGCTTGCGCTCGTGCTTGGGCATCTTGGGCATCTTTTGCAGCTTGAGCAGCTTGTGCGGCTTGTACGACTTGAGCAGCTTGTGTAGCTTGTGCAGCTTGAGCAGCTTGTGCGGCTTGTGCGACTTGAGCAGCTTGTGCAGCTTGTGCAGCTTGAGCAGCTTGTGCGGCTTGTGCAGCTTGTGTAGCTCGTTGTTGTTGTTGCAACAAAGCTTGGGCTTGTGCCGCTTGTTGTGCTTGTTGTTGTTGCAGTGATTTTTGAGCTTGATTTTGCTGTGAACCTTGAGAAGCGTGCGTGGCTATAGGCACTTGCTGAATTGTTTGATATTGTTGGAGAAATTGTTGGTATACTTTGAATGCAACATTGTAATGGCTTACTTGGCTTGGTCGGAATGGTGGTGGTGGTGGGATTGGAATTGTGTTGGATGGAGTGGTGAGAGTTTGAGATGCACTTAGAGCGATGGTGGTGGTGGGAGGTTGCGATGTAAGGGGTGTGATGGGGGTAGTGGAAGTTTGAGGTATAGTGGATGTAGTGGTTGGAGTGAATGTGGTGATAGGTGCATTTGGGATGGGTGAAGTGATAGGAATGGTGGGACTAGGTGAAGTGGTAGGAATGGTAGAGATGAGCGAAATAGTGGGTCTTTGAGAGACCATATTTTGATTAGCTATCATGTGTTGGTTTGATGTGGATGGTGTGTTTGAAAGATGTGATGTACCCCCTTGGTTGGATGAATTGATTTGGATGGGGCGATTTATGTTAGGGAAAGGTGGAAATTTAGGTAAAGGGGGGATCCCTAAACCAAAATATGGTGTTGACGTGGTGGGAGGTGTGAATGGTTTGAATGGTGGAAAATTTTCTTGTGCAAATGAAGAGACAAATCCGTAAGGTCTCTCTATTTCGGATGAGCTTGCTTGTACCAAAGGTCTAGACACTTGCGTGTCAAGGGAAAATGATGAGGTGGTATGGTAAGGAACCTCAGATGTATCGATAAATCCAAGTGGGTTGTAAAGTGGATTTTGATGCGTGTTGAAGAGGGTATCATCCTCATTGATAGTAGGTTCTATGGTGGTAATGGAAGTGGTTGATTGTGGAAGGGTGTTTTGGTCATTTGGTACAAGAAGCTCATCCTCAATAGTGTTGAGAATTGATGGATTTATTTTAGCCATTGCGCGAAGAAACTTTTGTAGTTTTGGTTGTTTGAGCATCTCAAGAACTTCTTCCTCACTTAGTTCTGTTGGTGTGATGTCTTCCACCAAGACCTCTTTTTGTGGATCGTGTGTAGTGATAGTGAGGTCTGGAAGTGGTGTGTTTTGGATTTCTGGAATGTTTTGGCTTAGATCACTTGTGGTTGATGTTTCTTGATTTAACTCCATGTTCCTCTTGTGTTGTGATCTTGTTTGAACCATAAAAGAGCAAACTAGGATGTGTAAAAGATCAAAGATGTGAAGATGAAAGGTGTATGATATATGGATGAGAATGGAAGTTTTGAATTTGTATTGAAAATCTTGATGTGATGCTAGGTACTTTGGGTTTGCTTTGATTGATGTTTGTTTGATGTTTAGACTTTGAATTCTGTCTTTTGAATGTTGATGTTTGAGCAAGAGATATCCCCAAGATGTTTGGATGATGATCTAAAAAAGATAACTAATGCTCATAAAGGATAATTTGATTTAGGAGTGAGAATAGGATGTGTCTACTCACAAGCTAACCAAAAGATAATCCAAATTAGTGATGGGAGAAGGATGCATCTATCCACCATTAATTTGAACAAAGTGATAATTCAACTAAGCATGTGCAAAAGGATTCATTCACACACACTTGAGTTGAACAAGTTTGATGTTGATGTTTGAAGAATTCAAAGTCTCATGTTTGAAAAGTTTTGATGTCTATCAAAGGAGCCTAGCATAGTTGTGTCAAGATTTTCTCAAAATGTTGGTGAGATGTTTATGGTTGATGATGTTTTTGATGGATGAATGTTTGTTTTGATCTTAGAATGACCCTAGTTTAGACTTTTGTTTAACAAGACCAAGGTATTGAAGAACATGTTATGCCCTAAGCAAGGTATCCAATCCCTTGAAACAATCTTGGATTTTGTGTGTAGTAAAATGAATATAAAGTGGGGTTGTCTCTTGAAGCATGTCTATAGAAATTAGCCAACAACTTTTCTCTAAAATCATATAACCTTTTGAGTCTTTGTTGATGTTGTTTTGGGCTAAGTTTCCTTTTCTTGGGTTTTTGTATCTTGACCTTGTGAGAAATCATTGAAAAGACATGTGTGGGGCTCAATTGCTTATCTTTGCTTTTAATGACTTCTTTTTACCAAATACACTTTCTTGATTATGTTTCAAACTAAAGATGTCCTATGTCAAAATTCCTTTTCTTCCCACAAAGTGTTGTGTGGGAGTTCCAAGAAATTGAGGCAAAGGGATTTCCTAGGTTAACCCTAGTTAGAGCAAATGACGATATAAATTCAAGTGCTGAGAAACCTCTAAGGACATAATCCCAAGGGAAAGCAACAACACTTAAATTTGTCAAAAGGTATTTGCTCTATCAAAAGGGGTTTGAAATTTGCATGATCATGTTTAAGTGTTTGTTTTCCAATGTTTACGAACAAGCATGTGTTTTTGTAACCCAAAAGCATGTACAATCCTATGGATGTGTAAGACAATATTTGTTGGATTCCCACTTGGACAAGTCCAGCTACGCTTATCTCTAGTGGATGGTTAGATGCTTGACCCCACTGGCTCCCCTCCACGGCTCATTAACGTCAATCGGGGCAGCCAAACATCAACACCCATGAAACTCCCATGGCATGCTTTCCATCTCTACTAGAAGACCGTAAGAGTGTGGGGTGGCTTCAGAATGACCGTTCTTGCACCAACAAATAGATAAAGGATTTTGGAAAATTCTAGCACATGGGTTCTAGTAAGGACTTTCCTGTTCGTAGGGAGTTGACCCAACGTGGCAAGAGTCCTTTCAGATCCATCTTGTCGGAGTCAACCGTGTGATATTGGCGTTTCTTCCAATATCCACATTTATATCCTAGTTGGAAATACTCTTGGCTTTAGAGTGTTACCGGTTGAGCCGTTCCCTTGGGTGATTACTTTTTCCCACAAGGTGGGCCCTCTAAGATAAACAAAAGCGAATGAAGAACAATATTCGTAACTCGATCAATCCTTGTAGGCAACAAGGAGAGAGAATGTACGCAACAAAGTCCCCACTCACACTTGCACAATAGTTTGTTCAATTTTAAGCCCAAATCGAAGTGTGGAGGTGATTGCTTTATCTCAACCCAAAGTCATGGAAAAGACCTTTTGATTCTCAAGATCGCTATAAAGCGCGAGAGAAGCGCATACGTCCTTTTCCAATGGCTTTAGTCTAAGTAAGCCCTCACAAACAAACAAAACTACACTTGTTCTTTTTAAACCCTCAAAGCAATGATGATTTTGTTTTAAAGCACCAAATGAAGTGTGAGAAATTGCCTTGTTCAATTGTTAATCCAATAAACCAAATCTAGTAAGTTGTGATCCTAAAGTTCATTTTAGCCTTTGCAAGAAATGAAAAAGGTTCTTTTTAAGCCCAATTGAAAACTAGTGTCCTAAGAAGGAGAAGGATGACAAATTCTTTGAAGAAGTGTTAAACAAACACTTAAGTGTTAAAAAACACTTGGATTAGACAAAATATCATCCTCATGCTCCTCTTTATTTTGATTTCGATTTCCAACCTACAAAAGTGATCAAAATGTTAGATGAGATCAAAAGAAACAAAAGGATATAGGGGTTAGACAAACCATTTACCAAAACACCCTAAAACTTAGCCAAGTTATCATGTGTTTTTACTTTAAATGCAAATTTGAAAATTTTAACTAATTTATAGTTAAGAAACACTTACACCATTGGATAGCTTACAAAATTCTACCCTATTTCAAAAAAAAAAACATCAAAAAAGACCTTCATATGACCAAGATATGGTCATTTTAAAACTAACTCATGGGCGCTAAAACAGTGACCAGAAGCGCTATAACAGTGACCAGAAGCGCTATAACAGTGACCAGACGCGCTAAAACAGTTACCAGACGCGCTATAACAGTTACCAGACGCGCTATAATAGTGACCAGATGCGCTAAAAGACTGTTCAAGAGCGCTATAACAGTGACCAGACACGCTATAACAGTGACCAGAAGCGCTAAAAGACTGTTCAAGAGCGCTATAACAGTGACCAGACGCGCTATAACAGTG
The DNA here is from genome assembly GCA_007258455.2 of Sequoia sempervirens. Classification (NCBI taxonomy): domain Eukaryota; kingdom Viridiplantae; phylum Streptophyta; class Pinopsida; order Cupressales; family Cupressaceae; genus Sequoia; species Sequoia sempervirens. The sequence continues at coordinate 27,724 of VDFB02365482.1, forward strand.
ACCAGAAGCGCTAAAATGGGGATTTATGAACAAAACTATAAAAAACGGTGATTTTTTTTTTTTAAATGTGTTAGAATCTGTTGATCAGCCCTCGTTCTAGTGCCAATATGTGAACCATTTGAATCTAGACCTTGCACAAACACAATAAACATGCAAACAATTAGATCAAACACAAGGTTAGAAACAAATGATTCCTCAAGAAATCCATTTGAAATTTGCAAAAGATAAGAAATGAAAATGAAGAACACAAATGAAACAATTAAATCCTATCTAATGCAAGCAAACTCTTGATCTCTTGAGGGAGTTGGTGCAAATAGGTGTGTGGAGCTTTTCCCTTTCCCAACTCCTTGAATGAAAATGTTGATTGAAGATGATTGATCCACTTGATAAGTCCCTCAATGAGCTCCAAAATCTGCAATAAACTAGTTAAGAAGATGGATGGAATTTGAGAGATATTTGTGCATAATAACTTTGCATAATTGTGGATGATAAAATGCATGGTGAAGCATTCTATTTATAGAATGTTGAAATGGAAACAAAGCCAAAATAGAGCAATGTGGGACAAAGATTTGGCCAATGGAAAAATGCCACTTGTCCAAATGTGATTGGATGAGGAATGAGCAAGTTTTGACAAATGTGCCAATAAATGCATTTTTGAATTTGAATTTTGAGAAAAGACATGTAAGAGGGGGAAAGAAAATTGCATTGAATGCCACTTGGCTCAAGGCAAGGACATGTAAGAAGAAGTAAATGCCTTGTTGGAAGGACTTGTAAGAGAGAGTAAATGACATGTTGGAAGGACATGTCATTCAAATTTTGAATTTGAAATAGAAGAATATTCCTCCAAAAGATGCCTTGTTGAGGAAAATGAAGATTTAATAAATCAATAAATTGATTTATTTGTGCAAGTGGAGATATCTAGAGAATGCAAGTGGGAGATTAGTATTTAATCATGGTTAGATTAAATAAATGATGATTATGTTAGTTTAATGATGATTAGGTGAGTTGACTTATTTTGACTTAGATTTTTGGATTAATTTAAATCAAACAAGAGAGGAAATGATTTAATGAGTTTAATTAAATAAACATGTTTTGATTATTTAATTAAAGAGATTGAAGTAAGATTAAATTAAATAAGATTTCAATTTATTCAATTTAATAAATAGACTTTAGAGATTTAATTAAATAAAATTAATTATTTAATTAAAATAGGGATAGAGAATGATTTAAGAGACTTAATTAAACACATGGTTTGTTTAATTAAGAGAAGAAAACAAATGAATTTAATCAAATAAAGATATTCAATTAAATGGTTAGGTCAGGGAATGATTTAGGATGAAATGATGTTAGTAGATCAGAGTTAGATGCGCAATGTCAACTTGTACATTTTGCATGTCTACATTTTGCCCCTCTTTGAAGCAATGTACTTGTTGCATTGATTCAAAGAATGATCTTGTCATGATCAAAATCAAAAAAATTCTAATTTTTCGGATGCCCCACTATTGCCCCAGTGAGAAGAATTGCACTGGTATATTGCCCCCTCGAGATGTTGAATGGGAATGCCAATTGCCAATCAAAATCGCGATAAAATGCGAGAGGAGTGGTTGATGTAGATGAATGGACATTCATTAGCTGTGGGTAGCTTCATGTACCAACTGGGATAGAAATGTTAGTAAAGATAGAAGAATGTGATAGAAGAATGAAAGAATGAGATGATCATGCAAATGGTGATGACTACTTGCCGTGGAGTTGGGATTTTCAAAGGGCGGATTTCCTTATGTTTGATAATACACGCAGTACGATGCATCAAGGTATCAAGAACCAGGATGGCATTGTACCTAGTGTGATGGACTTTGACTCGACAAATCAAATAGGAGTATTCTTGTTCACACCTGACATACGGAACCCTGTCTAGAAAATAGTTCAAATATTTCAAATATCTCAGACCAAAACATAGGAAGGCGAGCCTTTCTATGTGGTCAACAAGAAACTTAAAACACCCTCGCTACAGACAATTACAATTCCAATTTATCTCTAATGACAATCTGCTATCCTTCATACATATTCAACAATTATGCTTTTCTCTACACAACTTGCACTGTAGAAATATTAATGCACAAGTGAAACTATGCATAATCACCTAATTACTCTTCCTGATGATTGGAACACACCACCACACTACTTTTTCACACCATCAAATTTCTTATATATCCACAACTATAAATATGATCGCTATAGGTAGGCCTTAGTAAAACTTGGAAATATTATTAACTATCGGCCCAAAATTACAATTGGATTTACAATTTGGATCTAACACTGTCAGCTAGAATATAGATAAGACCCATAATTAAATGTTTGAACATAAAAACATTTTAAATAATTCCACTTTACACATCCACAATGTGCCACATTCACTGAGTTGCCTACAACGAACAAATAGACATAAAACATCCTACAGGACCTTCAAGCTCATACTGCCACTAATGCAACACCACAAAATTCAGTAATAAGATAATATATGTGCTCACCAAGCAATCCCAGGGGTCCACAACACAAAACAATGATCCGGTGAAGTAGACAAATTGAATGACTGACCAGATAGCCTATTCTTCAGATATTCTATCTGTAACACACAATATTGCACTTTATCTGCTGGTATAAGTAGATGCAGATCTGTGGACCATGAAGATGACTTTAGTTTCCATCAATGACAACACTGGAAGCCATATTCCAATAGGTAGCACCTGAGTCTATCATACAATTTCTCACTAAATTGTTATTTATAAGCAGTGTGGTAAAAAATGGATCAATTTGTGAAGAATTCACTATAGCATCACCAAGAAAAACCTTTAGAACATTCACCTTTTCCTACTTATTACTAACCTTAGTAATCCCTTTGTTCTCATAAGTTGTGTTTTTATCATTCCCATTAGATATTAATTGAATGGCATTATCCCTGTACTCCTTAATTTTCATCATTTCAAGTAATGGGACAAAGATTTTTACCTGGGATAAAGCTTGTGTAACATCAAAGGAGGTACCTTATGATTTGATCATCTTCTTTTGCTCCATTAACTCTCCTTTGCTCCCCTCCTTTTCTTTTTTATTTGTGTCATCATAATTTTGTTTATTTTTATGCAACTCTCTATTTTCCTCCTTTTGAACATGTTTTTGCACATTTTTTTCAGGCTGCTTATTTTTTGTTTTCTTTGGTGCTCCCCATGTTTTGTCTTTCATAAACATCCCTCTTGGAACACCCTCATTTTCATTCACTGTTTTGTTTCTCAACCAATATTTTCTTTTGGCTTGTTCTACTGCAGCAATATTCAATTTATTAATCTCTTCCTTAGTTGGTCTCCTTATATTGCATTTTCTTGACCAATGTGGTGCACTAGGAGGGAATTGTTCATAATTGTTTTCTTCATGATCAAAAAAGACTTGTTATTTTGCCATGTGAATGTTGTATTTTTGGTGATAAACATCATACTCATAACCTTCTTCTTTTGAAGATGAATATTTCTCCTCAATAGGATGAAGGGTGTTGGAGGTTAAATATATTGTATGATCTTCTCCATCATTATCTTCTAGTGCTTCTTCTTCTTGCATCTTCTGAGCTAAAATACAGTGATCAAGGGAATGTGGTGCATCACAAATTTCACACCAAAGACTATTGTTAGCCATATACACTCCTCTCTTCTTTAAAGGGTCAAGATTTTATTTGCTTCTAGGTCTATCCATCACAAGCTTTCCATCCTTCCAATTTGTATTGTAAGGCATGCCATGTAACCTCAGCCTCTCATTTTTGTATATATTGTCTTGTCTATGTTGAGGATTGTTGAACTGTTGAGGGAACCTAGGATTATCTCTTTTAGAAATCATTCCTACAACCTTCCTATTGTTTCCAATAGTCAATGCTATTTTATGAGCTTTAGTTAGATTTCTGGGGCATCTATTTCTAAGCTCATACCCTATCTTCAGATCAAATGCCTTTAGATAAATAATCACTGCTATAGGGTCTGCCAACTTTGACCCAAGTGGTATCTTATTTTGCAATTTGTTGAACCTTCACTTAAAGTCATAAATCGACTCATTCTGATGTTTCTAGATAGTTACTAATTCATGGAAGGAAAAATCTAGTGAACACTGGTTCCCATACTGTTCAAGGAATTAATCTTGAAACTCTTGAATGGAATCAATTAAAGCCATGGGAAAACTATTAAACCAGTCTCTAGCTTCTTTAGTTAGTGACATCATAAATCACCTTGTTTGCATATCTTCATACTACATATCCAGATCTTGAATAAAAGCATTAAAACTCCTTAAGTGTTCCTCAATAGTAATTGCACTACTTCCTGTAAATTTTGGGACAAGGCCTCTCCAACTACTATCCATAAGGTAAGGATATAGTTGAACTCCTGCTAAATCAAATTGTCTGATCATGGTTATGTAATTGATGAGGGAGTAGGTTATGAGGATGTTGATATTGGTATAATGGATTGTTGTATTGTGCATGAGGAGGTGGCATATATTGTTGGCTATGAGGTGGTTCAGTATTTGGATAATGTGATGCATTTTTTGGTGGAACATTTGGTTGTATGTATTGATTCCCTATCTGATATTGTTGTGCCTTTTGTGGATTTGAAGGTCCTGCATTATTATTCCCTTTCCTATGAGGTGGTACATACTTAGAGAGGCTAGTTGTTCGAGCATTGATTTGAGCTTTCTACAATTTTAAGTCTTGGAGCTTTTTTATTGTTTGAAGCCTCATTTGTTCAAGTTCTTCTTTTGCTCTTTCTACTTCTTGTCTTTCATACTCCAAGTGTGCATCTAGTTCCTACTTAGTCATTAATTCATAATCTCCTCCAGGGATTACATTATTAATAGGTTCATTCTGATTTCCTTTCATTCTATGATCATACTCCTACTGATTCCTGACTCTTTTAGCCTCTATTTTTGCGTTGAATTCCTCTTGTTTTTTAGGATCTAAATTATAAAAAGGATTCCTTTTTTCTTCAGGAGTGTGAGGTTCTCCAGCTGAACTATTGGTCCATGTATCATAACGATCATATGTCTCACTGTGTGATTTTGATGTTTTGTCTATGTTTGTCATGCACATGTCATCAGATACTTTCTTACCCTTATCATCCTTATGTGGCCATTTTGTTGGAAATATGTGCCTCAAACTATATAGGCTGAAACCTCCATTAGAGACAAGTTGGTGTGACATCTTCATTGTATGGCCGACTAGCAGCTTGATTCATTTTGGTTTGTACAGGTCACTGTGACCTTGCAAATGTCTTGCCGAAAGGTTGCATTGAGGAGTCTATCACTGTGACATAGTGTATTCGTTATGACCTCATAGCGCTCAGGAGACCTCTGGCTGATAGGCCATTCAATCGTATTTTGGGGAGACTCTTGGGCGACCATGGGCTTCGGGATAGCTAAGGGTTCTCGCTAAGAAGTTTCAGCGAAAGCTAGTGTCTCGCTGACAAGAATACTGCTGGTGTCTTTTCCGTAACATATGGATCGGTGAGAAGTCCTAGTGAATGGAGAAGGTCATGCCGACGGGGAAACATCCATACGTTCCTCAGTATAACTCTTGGTGACAAATGGCTATCGGGGTAACTCAAGGATCCCGGGAAGACATCTCAGCGAACGTTGAAGGTCTCACCAAAAGGAACATCTTTTGAAGTCTTCGGTGTAGCTCTTGGCAAATGTTTGTCATCGGTGGAACACAAAGGTCTTGGTAAGAAGTCCCAACAACTTTGATGAGTCTTGCCGATGATGAAGAGTCTTCGGGGTAACATATGGAGATCAGTATGTTCTCTCAGCAAAGGGAAATGTCTTGGCGACGTGTGAACACTTCGAGGTAACCTTCATGTCTCGGAGAAACCTCTTGGCGATATCGGTATGTCTTGCTGACTATCCTTTGGAGCTCGATATGACTTGTGTCTTTGGTATACCTTTGGTGACTCGCTATGGTCTCCTGGCAAATGCAATAGGTCTAGGCGACTGCTTGGTGATTCGGTGTAACTCATGGAGCTCGATAGAATGTCTTAGCGATAACAGAGTCTCTTGGCGACATCGATATGAAGTCTATGTGGCATCGGCGAGACACTGTTAGTGTCTCACCAAGATGCCAGTACATTGCGAATTTTGTTGACCGAGTAAGACCGTCCTATGTGGAGTCTCGTGGATGAATAGGAGGAGCCAAATGGGAACAGTTGGAAGATAGTCAGTTGCGATAGTTCTGTGAGGAAGTTCTACAGACAGATTTCGACATGGATATACTCTTTGATTACAGTTTGTAATCAGTGGGTTGAATCGACAGGTTGTTGAGTGATTGTATCAGTGGATGAATTTTGTGGACTGTAACGTGAAGATTCCTGTACAAGAATGTTAATGGTGAATGCTGCTATATAATGACACCAGAAAGACAAGTCTAGAATTTGTATGTAATTTCATTACTGTAATACAAAATGATTTCTCTTGGTGTGGTGGGTTTTTCTCCCGTAAGGGTTTTCCCACATATATCTGGTGTTCATGTGTGATTGTCAAATACTTTGTTTCTGTTGTCTATTGCTTAGTGCATCTTAATTGGACTGTAATTGTAAATTTTAAAGTGTATCTACATTCTTTCCTGAGGTATTGACGTTAGGAGAATTGTTTTCCGCATCTAATTTTCCTTTCACATTTGTTGTTTCCAGTAGGACCTCCTTTGTATTGGGACCTTCTACCATTCATGTTGAGTTGATGTGATGCTCTAATATGTACTTTATTTTATTAGAGTCGCCACTCACTTTCTTAAAAGTGAGAAAATGTTATAACTTCTTATTCCTAATAGAGTTTGTATAATATTTTTGACTCTATGACAAAGGACCTGACTATGAGTTGACTCCCCAATAGAGTTGCCAAATTGTTAGGTCTCAAAAATGTTGCTTTGAAACCACAATAGGTTGTCAAGCTCTTGATATGTTTTTGGCTAATGTACAAGGCCAAATAATGAATTTGAACCTTCTACTCTTTAGGTTCTTCTAGACCTAGGCGGGTAAACCTGTGTGAGTAAAGCAAATTTGAACTGTGTGTTTATTCCCTAAGCAGTCTATCCACTATGGCTGTTTAAAGTGGAGAGATGAAATCCTAATTTGGTATAGATTGTATAAGTAATCTTAAAGTATATATCAATATGTTCAGTTAACAAATGTAAAAAATAAAATGAATGAAACAAAGTGATGGAATGTATGAGACCAGTGCCTTGTTGGGTATACAGAGTCAAGTGAGAGTTTGAGATGAGTGACTTCTATTTGGCATAAATTATAATTGTTTGGCATACAAATATTTGTTTATAGCCTATATAAACATGCAAGAATTTAATTACCAAGTTATTTTTAATAATCCAAATGATACTTCTAAATTACTGTGACTGACTTGAAGGGTTTAATCCTTACTTGAAAGAACCAACAAATCATACGTCATAGATGCAAAAAATGTGCATTGATAAACTGATTATATACTTAATATTTCAATTTAAATAATATAGAATTATCAACCTTGGAGACAACTTAAAAATATTTTTAATTAATCCAACAAACAACTGATACCAAAAATACGCCACAAAAATTAGATAACTTCCATTAATTCCTCCAAAGTTTTATACATGCATCATAGTCTCTTGAAACATAAACATCATTGAAAATTATCTAGTGTATACTTCTCCTATTTTCCTATATTTGTTTTGTCACTATGAAACAGATATATATACATAAAAATTGTGAAGGGACAGGGTATGTGTAGGATCATGGTATGCCAAAAAGTGGCAATGGAGAAAAAATTACGTGTTTCATCGACTCAAAAACTCGAAAATGTCGAGTTGACTTTATGTGGCTTGGGTGTCAGTACACACTACCGAAGCAAAGCCCAAACCTAGATTTCCATATCGGATATCCGATCCAAATTAGATATCCGATTTGCGACACACATATATATTTCATTTCGGCTTGATTAAAACTCATTTCACATTTGTTTAACCGCGGGCACATAGTGAAAACTTCATTCCGCAAATCAGATATCCGATTTCGCGCAAATCCATCTTCAAAAGGTTAGATTCTTGGTTTTTCTTTGCTCTAATCAAAATTTCAATTAGATTTGTGTAATTTTAGTTAATTTTTTATAGATTTTTTTCAAAATAGGGTTTTTGATAGATTTTTTATGAAAAATTTGAGTTTAGTATGGATTTTGATGAAAATTGAATGTTTGTAATGGATTTTGATGAAAATTGAATGTTTGTAATGGATTTTGATTTAAAAATAGTGTTTTTTATGTATTTAGATTAAAATTAGATAATTTTATAGATTTTTGTTAAAAACTAGGGTTTTGTTGGATTTTTAAAAACTAGGTATTTTTATAATATTTTCATTTATATTGTCTAATTTTAATTAGATTAATTTGTTTTTAACTTTAATCAGGCATTATGGCTGCTGACAATGAAAATGCACAAATGCCAAATGCTCCACCACCTCCACAGCCATCAATTGAAGAATTAATTTGTGAAAAATTGCAACAATTAAGGGGCATTTCTGAAGTTTATACGAGAGTCCCTCGATTATCTAAGATGTCAAACACAATGAAAGAAATAATTAAAAACATAGAAACCCTCTCCTCGCAACATAATGCCTTTCATTCGTGGCGAGAAGACATGAGAGAATATTATGCATGTGGATTGTCCTATGATGATGTGAAAGATCTCGGAATAACCAAAGCCCAAATAGCCTCTTTATTTGTTAACCCCACACTGGTTTTCCGGTTAATGTTAATAAACCAAAACTTTCTATAAAATGGTGCACTCATAGAGACATTGTAGAAAACTTTTGGGATCGTTGGTGTATGGTTTTTTGAAACCACCGAACAACAATTGTGATATACCATTTTACTTTATAAAAAAATTATATGCTGAGTTTGTGTTAGGGCATCATGTCAATTACTTTGACATTAAACCCTTCTAGGGCGTTGGTGGAGGTATGCCCCAGGATAGACTAGGGGTAGTTAGAGTAATACCCGCCCATATGTTCTCCCTCCTCCCCTTCCTCCGCCACCTTCAGTATACCATCCAAATATTATGCAGGATGCGGCCACACAGACTATCCACGCTATTCACTCTTTGAGTGGTCTTTTGGTTTCGCATGCTTCTGTAGTAGCTCAGCCACATTCTGGTGATGTTGGTGATGGCTTGAGTGTTGCTGCGTCATCCTCGTTAGGTCCACATATTTGTGTACCACATACTTGCTCCATGTGCCACTAGATATGCTTGGGTCCTCTTGTACAGCCTGTCGAGCATCCCTTAGACACTTTCGATTATGACTTCCATGATGTGGACATTATAGATCAGACGCAGGGGAGTGGAGCACACCATAGAGTCCTCTCTTGCTAGAGAGGGGGACATTGGAATAGTGACACAGGTAAAATTTAAGTTGTGAATTCATAACTTGCATTTGTTTTTAAATGAATATTAATAAGAGATAGTATAATGTACTAATATTTATTTACATGGTCTATTTAACAGTTGATGTCCAGGAGGAGCTGACACAAGTGATGGATAGCACCCTAAGGGCCATTTCATTTGGCCTCAACATGCACACAGTATATATTTTTGCACTCACTCATTTACATTTATTTATTATATACTTTCTTGTCATTTGAATTGTCATTAATGAAATTATATAATAACTTATATGTTTATCTTATTTTCCTCTTTGTAGGAAATACCTAATGAAAGTGAGGTGCAGCCTTGTCTAGATTATGGAAGTGCAATGTTGGATAAGGGGAAGGTAATTGAACTCAAATTTGATTGAATTAAGAATTTTAAGATCTTATATTGATTATACATACATCGACATAGATTGGTAGTTTCATATGTACTTGTCATTTTTATGTGCAGGGAATTATGAGCTATACGTCCTTGTTGACAAGTGCCACAACGCCCGAAGTAGTACATATTGGAACACTTGAAGGAGTAGGTGTTGAAGCACCTCAAGGAGGAGGTGTCGAAACACCTAAAGGAGATAAAGAAAAAGATCAACCTAAAGAAGTATGTGTTCATTTTATTTTGTGTTTGGTATTTATATGTTCCTATTACTGACAATTGTATGCTAACTTGGATCACTTTTATGTTTTTGTTCACCTATATAGATTGAAATTACAAAAGATGGTTTGGTCGGTTCTTTGAGAGGGGCATATTCTAGAACTCCTGACCCTTTGAAGAGACGATATTTCAGGTAATCAAGATTACAATTTTAGAGTTCAATTATAATTTAATGTATATTGATTTTGATGTTAATTATTCGATTTTAAATTATATAGTATAACTAATCTCAATTGTGGTTTGACTTTTTCTTGTGCAGCTACCTTCAGAGGCAACGAGTGCTTCAAAGAGGCTCCATTTTGATGATCCACCAGTAGTTTAGGATGAGATAGACATTTTGGCATGTAAATATTGAATAGATACCAAGATGGCATATGCCACATATTGTAAAATTTTGTTTGAGTTGGCGTTGATGCCATTTTTGTATATGGACATACACTTGATTATTGGATAATTTGATATATAGAAGTTGACAATCAAAATTTAATTGCCTCCTCATGTGCATAATTAAACTCTTTGAAAAATTTAATCAAGTGAGCAATGGTTAAATATCTTGATGTACAATAGCATAAAAAGAATGGTTATATTATGTAGTTTATTCATATTGCTAATTACATTGCATTGCACATCTTTCAAACTCAAAGCATTACTTCACATTGCATAAGTAACAACTAGATCTTATAGATGAAAAAATTTCAATTACAATATAGTTTTTACAAAGTCAACCTAAGCAGTTATGCAATTACTTCACATTACATAACTAATAATTAAAAATTTATTCATATTATTGATTACATTGCATTGCACATCTTTCAAACTCAAAGCATTTCTTCACATTGCATAAGTAACAACTTGATGCTGATAGATGAAAATATTTCAATTACAGGCCTACTGCCCCCTCATTCCACACACTATGCAACCATTTACTTGCAGTGTAGGGGCCGAACAATGGAGAAAACATGTAAAAATAATATATATATATGCAGCCTAGAAGCATGAATTAGTACCAATATTAATGCATCACCATTGATTACCTTGAAGTAGTGATTTGAATCAGCATCATTCTTCAAGAAGCCCAAACTTAAGACCATACAAGGCACAAGGAGCCTGCTTAAGACCATACAAGGCCTTCTTTAGCTTACACACATGTGACTCCTTCCCATGAACCTCAAAAGCATCAACGTAAACTTCTTCCTCAATCACGCCATTGAGAAAAGTTGTCTTCACATCCATTTGATGAATCTTCCATCCTCTTGACGCAGCAAGGGCAATGATAGTTCTGACAGAAGTGTAACGAGCAACAGGAGAAAATGTTTCTTCATAATCAACTCCCTCTTTCTGAGAAAACCACCATCGATCAGCCAAGTGTTGGTTTCAGTGGGTACATTGCTTGACAATGCTGAGAAAAACAAATATTCATTCTTCTGTGGAGAAACATCATCTACATCTGCAACAGAGGCTTGATGCTTAGGTCTATTTGAACAATGTTTGGAAAAGTGACCAAACTTATCACACCTAAAGCATTGAATCTTGGACAAGTCTCACTTCTTCTTGGAAGGGGGAGCACCATCATTTCCTTTGTCTCGATTCCTCTTGAAGAATCCCTTCTTTCCACTTCTTCCTTTCTTCTTCGAAGGTTGGGCGGCAAGAACATGAATCTCTTCATTAGTAGAATTTTGGCCAACACCTCTAACCATCAATCTTGATGCATAATGAATGCAATCGGCCCTCAAATGATTGAACTTCGGGAGTTTGGACCTTGCACTAATTCCTTGAATATAGGACTCCCAAGACAATGGAAAACCGTTGAGGGAAAGCATTGTCAAATCCTTATCTTTAACCTGTTAATGCGTGTTTTATGACACACTCGTACATCAGAATAAAAATGCCCAGAGACACCCTATCCTCTCTTGAAAAACCACCCCGTATGCTAAGATTGTGAGAAGATCATATGGCGATTCCAAGGTTTCTTATGTCAGGTCTTGACGTGTGGTAAGCTCAATGGGCGTTGTGATTTGCTAGTAATCTCAAGGGGACTTATGTTGGATTTTTTCAATTCACAATGAAGGTCTGGACAATGAAGCTCTTTTATTTGGGTTGTAGATCAAACAAACTGAAAAAGGAGACAAGGGGTCAGAAGTTCTAATCTACTTCCTAAGAATTCAAGAGACGGCATTGACTTGGTGAAACGAAACCAAACTTTGTTTCGCCACGCAGGAATCACGCCAACTACACAAAGCCATTGCAATCTTCAAGGAAATGTGCTTATGGTTTTCATATCATGAATAACTACCTTCCAATCGAACAATATTTATCCAGACAGAAGTTAAGAATCCACATAGTAAGCTTAGGCTAACTTTACGCATTGAACGAAAATCATCCGTTCAAAGAAAGTATGAGCAAAAGTTCCACCATAAATCAATGCTTATCAAATATTGCATTCATCTAACAAACTTTCAAAGAAAATTTTATTCCAAGTGTAATCTAATTCTAATCTATCTCCAATCTATGGTGGAAGAAGTTAGGCAACCATGCACACTATTTGACAATAAAAGTGGTTCAAATCAAATCATGCATAAGAGCTTTTATTATCAGAAATAGTCTATCACAATAATTCTATACACTGTCTCCACCCTTTACAAATGAGGGGCGAGCTCAATTTCACTTTAAGGTTGGTAGACTTCCTCTTTTCTCTTGCCATTTCAGACTTAACATTCTCAGCGGACTTCACTCATTCACTTTCCATGTTCATATTCTTCTAAGTGTGGACACTCATTATCCTCTTGAAGTGGATTTGGAAAGATTCCATATTTTATGCCATGTCACTCTTTGGTAAGCGCGAACCTTGTCAAGTTTCATGGCCAAGACATGTGGCAGACTTCAATCATGTTTGACACATCCCTTTCTTAACATGGGTGGGCTTTGCTGAGTATTTGTGCTAAGAAACAAGGGTGTACTTTCCTTTATGTATTGCTAGCAGACTTTGCTTTATACCAAGCCATTGATTATTTCCTTGGAGCGGACTTGGCTATATTGTATGCCACTTTTGTATGGTTGGGCGGGCTTAGTCTTAGCAAGTGCCATGTTTTACTCTTGAAGCGGACTCTACTCTCCTCTTTGCTAGCGGACTTCCTTCTCTCTTTTCCAAGCTCTGTCATGTACTGGAACGGTTGGAAGAGATCGACGAAGCTGCTAACATCAACATAATTGTGGTAGCTTGATATACAAAGTCTATTGATGCCAGGGTTCAATTTGTATGATATTGAGAGTGGTAGCTTAATATAGGTCCACAATACCTTTTTGTAATATCATAGAATAGGGCTCATAGACCGACCTCCAGTCAAAATGTCTCTCAAATGCACAAAAAAGAATGAAATTACTTCAAACCAAGTTTGTGAAGAAGTTAACTCTTTGCCCACTAGTTTCCCTTAAGAGTCCAAAGTGCTAAAAGGCAACAATTTTTGAAGGGATATTTCTTAGAGACCGTGAGGCATACAGATTCTCCGTCGAAGGCTATGGGATTGTGTTGGGACCATCTACAAAAACCTCTCTGGTTTTTCTATCTTAGAGCATTTTCACAGTGAGTGACTTTTTGATTGGAGGAAAAGTTGCTAGATGCAAGCAGGTGTAAAGTTGCAAAAGTG
>VDFB02365483.1:0-23215 GCA_007258455.2 Sequoia sempervirens
ACATTTCATCATGTATATCGTCATCTGTAAATCAGTCAAGTGGTCAATCGAACTACATGGTCTCTGCGTGTATAATGTAGGAAAGGCTCATCTGTTGATCAGCCCTCGAGGCCCCTAGGATAGGTCTTTAGGTTAGTATTTTGGTCAAAATCTCGAGAAAAGAATTTCAAAACATTGGAAAAGGTGAAAATCAAAACATTTGAAAACATTTGAAAAATACCACTTGACCTCAAAACATTGCAAAACTCCAAAAACATCAAATAATTTGAAAAATCCATCATACTCGGTACAACACACTAAGTGATAGTCAATCATCCATAATAAATCGTCATCACCCTCAACCTTTGGTAAAATAGTCGGAAACAAGTCTAGCAGTCAAATGTGAAAACCTAAACTGTCAAAATCTCAAGTATAGGTCAGTCAGCAAGCAAGTTGGTCAACTCTTTTCTTATCAATGGCATATAAATCATAAATCAATTTCATCATTGTTTGATAAAATCTTGTCCTAGGATCCGTTCCGACAATGGGCACTTTTATCAAACCAACCACTTTGGGTAAACAAAATGATGTGTCATTAACATGTCCTAGGATCCGTTCCGACAATGGACATATCTTTTGGCAATAAGTTTTGGCTCCCATCTTTCGAAACATCGTTTCTCTTGGCTAACGGTACGAAGAACATTAGCTTGTTTGCTCACTTACTTTATCTTGTTTGATTTATCTCATTGGGCTCATTCCAAGGACCTCTCGATGATGTCTGAACGAAGGATTTAGAGAGATAGGAATGGGGCAACGATCATTATCTTTTGTCTGATGTGCTTGTTGGATATCTTTGTAATATAACCTTGGTCATGCATGCTTTTGTTTAGTTTGTAGCGAGGGTGTTTTAAGTTTCTTGTTGACCACATAGAAAGGCTCGCCTTCCTATGTTTTGGTCCGAGATATTTGAAATATTTGAACTATTTTCTGGACAGGGTTCCGTATGTCAGGTGTGAACAAGAATACTCCTATCCGATTTGTCAATTCAAAGTCCATCACACTAGGTACAACGCCATCCTGGTTCTCGATACCTTGATGCATCGTACTGCGTGTATTATCAAACATAAGGAAATTTTCCCTTTGAAAATCCCAACTCCACGGCAAGTAGTCATCACCATTTGCATGATCATCTCATTCTTTCATTCTTCTATCACATTCTTCTATCTTTACTAACATTTCTATCCCAGTTGGTACATGAAGCTACCCACAGCTAATGAATGTCCATTCATCTACATCAACCACTCCTCTCGCATTTTATCGCGATTTTGATTGGCAATTGGCATTCCCATTCAACATCTCGAGGGGGCAATATACCAGTGCAATTCTTCTCACTGGGGCAATAGTGGGGCATCGAAAAATTAGAATTTTTTTGATTTTGATCATGACAAGATCATTCTTTGAATCAATGCAACAAGTACATTGCTTCAAAGAGGGGCAAAATGTAGACACGCAAAATGTACAAGTTGACATTGTGCATCTAACTCTGATCTACTAACATCGTTTCTTCCTAAATCATCCCTCGGTCTAACTGTTTAATCAAATTCCCTTATCTGATTAAATTCATCAATTTTCATCTCTTAATTAAATAAATTATTTTTGTCTACTTAAGTCACTTTCCCTTGTTAATTAAATCAATTCATTTGATCTAATTATCCCTATTTTAATTAAATAATTAATTTTATTTAATTAAATCTCTGAAGTCTATCTATTAAATTGAATAAATTAAAATCTTATTTAATTTAATCTTGCTTCAATCTCTTTAATTAAATAATCAAAACATGTTTATTTAATTAAACTCATTAAATCATTTCCTCTCTTGTTTGATTTAAATTAATCCAAAATCTAAGTCAAAATAAGTCCAACTCACCTAATCATCATTAAAACTAACATAATCATCATTTATTTAATCTAACCATGATTAAATACTAATCTCACCACTTGCATTCTCTAGATATCTCCACTTGCACAAATAAATCAATTTATTGATTTATTAAATCTTCATTTTCCCTCAACAAAGCATCTTTTGGAGGAATATTCTTCTATTTCAAATTCAAAATTTGAATGGCATGTCCTTCCAACATGTCATTTACCCTCTCTTACAAGTCCTTCCAACAAGGCATTTACTTCTTCTTACATGTCCTTGCCTTGAGCCAAGTGGCATTCAATGCAATTTTCTTTCCCCCTCTTACATGTATTTTCTCAAAATTCAAATTCAAAAATGCATTTATTGGCACATTTGTCAAAACTTGCTCATTCCTCATCCAATCACATTTGGACAAATGGCATTTTGCTATTGGCCAAATCTTTGTCCCACATTGCTCTATTTTGGCTTTGTTTCCATTTCAACATTCTATAAATAGAATGCTTCACCATGCATTTCATCATCCACATCTCAAGCAAAGTTACCATGCTAAAATACTTAGCAATTCTCATCCATCTCATTGAATCATAGCTAGGTTTTTTGCAGATTTTAGCTTGGAGCATTCATCAATCTTCATCAAAGTGGATCACAATCTTCATCAAATCATCAAAGCTAGCATTGGAGTTGGGAAAGGGCCAATTTTCACATCAAATTGACACCAACTCCCTCAAGAGATCAAGAATTTACATTGCTTTCATAGGATTTAATCTCTTTTGTTGATTTCTCATTGTATTGCTTTCATTTTCCTATTTAGAGCATTGATAAATGGATTTCTTGAGGAATCATGTTTCTAACTTGCATTTCAATCTTCTAATGTGTTTGTTTGTTGTGTTTTGCAGGTATTAGGATCATGGTTCACAACTAACATGAAGTGGACATGAAGAATGTAGATCTTGATCTTGAATTAGATGTGAAACAATGCTTCTAAGTAGATGTCAATGCTACATCAAGAATAGCTCAACATGCTTGAATGCACTATGCCTTTGATATGATGATGATATGACCTTGATTGCTGCAATAAAATCTTGTTAATATTCCTTTGAATGCCTTGAGGAATTCTCTATAATGCTCTTGTGAGTTTACTTTCGATTATGATCCTTGAACTTGCTAGGTCACTTAGGATGAAACTATGTGAATTAACCTTATATTTATACTAAATCTAAGGATTAACTCCAAAATTCAAATAATCCAAGCTGACATCAAATCTAGGATTGAAAATAGCTAAAATCCCACCACAATTAGATTCAAAGGTTTCCTATGTGAGAATGGCCCATTCACCGCTAAAGGTGAATGGATCTAACAATTTCCAGGACCAAACTTCGGGGAGGATGAAATAACATCAAAAACCCATGTCAAAAATTCCAAGAAAGGGGTGTCTTATGTGGAGAGGACCCATTCACCACTAAAGGAAAATGGGTCCTAGCACCATTTTCTAGGACCTCAAATTTTCCAAATTAAATGTCATGTAATATCATTATTGGGTGTTAGAGATAGATCCTTCGAAAGTGTCATTAATAAGGATTTAAATTTGAATTAAAGGGGCTAATTAAGCTCAATTAACCACAATTAATTAATGAAACCCTAGATAAGTGTGAAAGTGTAATACAACACTTTACAACACCCTAAATAAGGTACAATTTAAGTACATTTTGTTAAAATGGCCCTAGATTCAATGTGAATGTGTACAACACTAAATCAAGGCATTATTAGGTTAATCTTATATCACTTGTTCCCAAATTAAGTGTGAAAAAGGGTTACTTTTTTCTAGACTACACTCTCTATGTGTTGTGTTGAATCTATTCATAACCTATCAATTGTTTCTTTTATTGCATGTGAATAACTACATTAATGTAATCTGTTCATGTTCTTTTGGAACGTTGAAATGCTCAAGCTCTACCACATTTCTTCATTTAATGGATGGTTATGAATTGGTTTCTATTAAGAGCACTTTAAACTTTCATTGAATTCCAGATCCCCATTCTTTAACACTTGGAAGGTTTCTCAAAAGTTGTACACCTGTACGGTCTTACCACATGATTTAGATCCTTGTGTTTTAATTTTATGAAGTATAAGTTGTTCTAGCATTTTCATTACCCAACCACTTATGTGGGTGTGGGAGTTGTGATAAATTAGATGTAAATAATCCAATAGTGGAGGTTCAATGCTTCTCGCAATTTTTGATATGAACCTCTGTCATAATCTATCTTGTTAATGTTCTAACGTTTAATATAAATCTAATTTATGGGTGATATTATTTACGAATGGTTGTGTCTCAACACTAATGATATCGTAGTACAAATTTTGAGTATGATTAAGACCTTTTCACTTAATGATTATATATATATAGTTTAATGTAATGAATTGTAGATAGATGATATAAAATTAAATTTATAGCAGATTTATCTTGAAGGAATCTTTATGGATAGTACCTATAGATAAGATTTACCATTCTTAAATAATCGTTTCTATTTCAATGGTGAAAATATCTATACCTTGGTTACTATAAATAAATTTATGAATTGGTCTTTATAATTGTCGAGTTTATGTGTAAACTCAATCCTAAGAAGGAATGAAATTGTTGGAAGGTTTATATGCAATTTAAGCTTTTAAAGAGATTGACATTTTAAACAAGAGATCTCAAGGATGTCATATGTCATTTCACCAATCAATATAATCAGACAAGGATATTTGGCATCTAGAAGATACGTCTTTATTCACCTCATCTTATATGATTTTAGTAAATCGAAGATACGTCTTTATTTACCTCTTCATATATGATTTTAGTAGATCGAGTACACCTTTTTCTCTTGATTTTTAATAATGTGTGAAATCCTTAGGGATTTAATGTATGTACATTTTACTTTGTTTAATTATTTCACATAAGCAATAAGAAGATTGAAATGGTATTTTTTTAGTGTATTTGAAATCAATTGAATAAGGTTATTAGGATTTGTTATTTCTAGTCAAATCTAGACTCTCATATCTATTAAATTAGTAAGTTTCTACCAATCTAAATAACCGTAGATATTATTCTTAGTTATATCATTTCAGTAGTGCAAGGTTATCACTTTACTTAAAGTTGAAATGCAATGTAGGACAATTATCTTGATTTTTTTAATAACATGGAGGTGATCTTTACTAATGTCATGCATAGTTCTTGGAAGGTTAATTGTATTCAAATCAAGTTTTAATTGTTTTATCTCATATATTGATAATTCGTTATTGGATTTATTAATGATTCTAATAACTAGCAAGGGGATAATAGTGATTGATTTACTCTATTTACATGATATTCAAGGATTATATTAACAATGCTATAACTTTAGTAATTCTTTATGATAACTAGAATTCATTGATGATTTGGTTTAGATGCAAAAGATTTCAATAGTAACTTATCTTTTCTAATTCCTCCACTATCATTCAAATAAAAGATTCAAGTGAATCCCAATGGTCATTGCAAGAAGGATTTGGTAAAGGTATGAGTTATAATTAAATTCCATCTAGATTACTTGTTATTTTGTGCAAGATTTATCTATCAAGTAGTATTAAATGTCATAGATATATTAATACAAGATATTCCACTTCCCTTTAACCATGCTAATGGATTATTTATGCTAGTATAGTAATAGATCCACCACTAGATAAAATAAACTTAGAAGCATTTTCTCTATATTATAATTTGTGTCAGCATCTATTTATACATAGTCCCACCTTTAAATATTTTAGTTTCATGAAGTAGAACTTAATATTTTAAAAATGCCCCTTCTCCTAATTTTCCTACCACTTATTAAGGCATTTAATGAGAAATTGTTTGACCCTTCTATGGACATACTTCTGCTCCTAATGATTGTTCTTCAAAGGAGGATGTTTCTCCTTCTCTCTTGATGAAGTGGCGGTCTAACCTTTTGATGAGGTCCCTAAGGCTAAGATGGGTCCCAAGACATCTTCTTTTTTTATCATATTAGACTCTTTGGTTTTGAAGGAAGATAAGAATTTTTCTTGTATTCTCACTAACTTGTGGCTTTGGTTGAATTTCCTCTCTTTGAAAGCTCTCTATGTTTTTCAATTGATCCTTGTGTCTTTTTATCACCACTTAGTAATATTATTCACTCATCTCAAAGATAATTACTCCTATATTATCTCCAACTTCTATGCTCTTAAATCCCCTTTTGAAAAAATGAATCTCTAGGTGGAAATGATGATCTTCATATATCTTCATTATAATATCAAATATGATGGCTGGTGATTTCAATTCCCCAAGTCTCCATGTTAGAGAAAATAGGTGGATAGCAATGTCACTATGAGAGCATGGAGGAGTTCATCTTTGCCATGATTTATTTTATTGTTCAAACGTCCTTTGACTTGATAGTTTCTCACACCTCTTCTTTTAGGAATTTTTAGAGATAATTTATAAGGATATTATGGATGCAACCCCTATAATTTGTTCATTCTAGAAACCTTATGAAGGAACTCAACAAATAATTTTTATTCTCATCCTTAGAAAGTAATGTACTATCAATTTCTTAAATTCTTTCCTATTAGCTTGTGTAATTTTATTTAAAAAGTTGTCAACAAAATTATGGCCATTAGGTTAAAGAGTAACCTTATTAAATAATTTTCGTTTGAGCAAAGAAATTTTATGAAATTTTGGAAGATAATTGATTCCATAATAACCATCTTGTCAAAATTTTCCTCTACTTTGTGAATAAACCTCCTACTTGTCAACTCAAGATAGTTGATATTTAGGTTTTTAGCTTCAATATATTCCATCTACCTACCTTGGAATTATGTAGTTTTTTATTCCATCTTAAAATCATTTTTGTCTCAATTAATTGACAAATTTAAGAGAAAATCGGTTAGGTGGAAATTTGTTTACTTAGTCACGTTGATGAACTTTAACTCATTGAATTTATATTTAAAAACCTTATTATTTACTTTATGTGTGTATTTGAGCTTCCTTCTAAGATTGTTGAAAATTTTGAATGTGTTCCAAATCAAACATTCTACATCAAATACATGGCTATAGTAGTCTATTACTCTATGGAAATCAATCATATTATACTTATACTAGCATTTTGTATGAGTTAGAAGTTGACATGGCTGAAGAAAATCAAGATTAAACATTGTTATAGGAAGAAATCAACAACATATATCGAGTTACAAAAGTAGAAGGATATTGAAAAATATATTCTTGTTGTATGTGATCATGCATCACTAAAACATGTGTTTTGTGCATCATGGGGCTAAACCAACTCTACCAAAAAATATTGTTGGGTGGTTGAATTCCATCAAAGGTGTTAGTTCATTCCCCAAGACTCCCAATCTCTGCATGTACTATATTTTGACATAGTCTCTTAAGATCCCTGAAAGCAAAAAACTACCAAACTATGACAAAGCAATTATCAAAGTTTGTGGCACCTAGAAATGCTTTATATAGACCTATAGGTGAATATAAGGTCCCTTTGCATTAACCTCTCAATTTTGCTCAAGTTGACATTGATTGATCTCGCCAAGAGTAAATGCATTCCTAAAAAGCACTATTTAAGAGTAGTGCAAACATGGAAACAAAAATGTTTTTCCTTTCATGCATTGTAAGCCCAAACTAATTACACCAACACATCTAGACGGATAGGTGAATGATACCAAAAGAATCCATTAATTCCTTGGCTCTTCTGAGCCTTGCAAGCTACACTATTCTAGCATAGTCTCTTAAACTAAAACTTTGCCACAACTTGAAGGTTTGCAAGTTTTAGATGTTAATAGAAAATTTCATAGAAAACCCGGGGTCGAAGTCCTGCAAGCAAAGCCTTGTAGAACTTGACCTATGTGGGGAATCGTAACACAGGTGCTATGTGGAGCGATGTTAATGAAGTGGATCTTTGCAAGTGGATTCCCACATGGGAGATCCCACATTATAAATCTACAAAGGGTCGATAATGGTTTTAAATTAATGATAGTGAGAATTCAAAAGTTTTAATAATACATTTGAAGGTTATAGAGGACAACCTCGAACCAAAACAACACTTCAAAAACCCCTTCTAATCGAACTCCTAGAATGCATGAAACCATCACTGCATAACCAAATAGTATCATAAAATCGAACAAAAAAGGAAAATAATCATACCTGCATTAGCAAGGAAGGGGATGGGTGATAACAAAGCACTAGAAGACCACATAGCTTCAACCTCTCTAAATTCACAACGTAAAATAGTTAAAATGAGCCCCACTTTGCTCTCCTATTTATAGGGTTGAGTGCAATTAATACACTTAATCATCTCATTGCATAGTAGAAATAACCTAAAAATGCACACGTGAAAACCTGAAGCTCACAAGGATATGAAAATACTAAATGTGGATGTCAGACTGTTGTAGGACCTGAGAAGACTAAAATGTTCTGTGTATTCTCCCATACCCAGAACGTTGGGTAAAGGGGTTTTAAATAACAACTGTTACAGAGAGTGAAAAGGAATGATCTACAGAAAATAGAAACAGCAAAAACAGAGTTTCTAAAGAAGAAGACTCTTTCTATCTGCGATGAGATCATCCGGAGAATCTGGGATTTCCGTGATCAGCGCTGGATGTTTCCATATGCCCCTGCAAGTTGAGCGTGGGTGTTTGTACAGTCAACTTGTCCCGAAGTAATGCAAATCGAGCAGAGCTCAACCCCTTAGTGAAGACATCTGCAACCTGATCTTTTGTAGAGATGAATCGAACAGCAAGACCTTTGTTAGCAACTTTCTCACGAACGAAATGATAATCAATCTCAATGTGCTTAGTCCGTGCATGAAAGACTGGATTAGCCGTGAGATACGTAGCACCAAGATTGTCACACAATAGAACAGGGGGAGCAGTGGGAGAATATCCAAGTTCAGAGAGGAGGGATTGAATCCAAATTAGCTCAGCAGTGGCTATGGCAACTCCTCTATATTCAGCTTCAGTACTAGACCTTGAGACAGTCTTTTGTTTTCGAGCACTCCATGAAATCAGATTTGGGCCAAGGAAGATGCAGTAACCGTTAGTAGAATGGTGGTCATCGGGGTAGCCAGCCCAATCTGAGTCAGAAAAGGCAATAAGAGTGAGAAGGCTAGACTTGCTGAGTTGCAGTCCATAAGAGAGAGTTTCCTTTAGGTACCGCAGGATACGCTTGACAGCGTTCCAATGATCATCAGTGGGCTGCTGCATAAACTGACATACCTTATTGATGGCGAAAGCAATATCGGGTCTCGTAAGGGTGAGATACTGAAGAGCACTAACAACACTCCTGTATAGAGTTGGATTGCTGAATGTGGAGCCGGTGAATTTAGACAACTTTTATTGGCTGCAAATGGGAGTGTGAACCGGTTTTGCACCGTCCATCTTTGTCTTCTTGAGAAGATCAAGTGTATACTTCATTTGAGATAGGAGAAGCCTTGTAGGAGTTGAAAGTTCTTCGATGCCCAAAAAATAATGGAGAGAGCCCAAGTCCTTTATGGCAAAAGCTGACTGAAGTTGAGATATCAGAGTCTGAACACAGTCCACAGTAGACCCAATAATGATAATGTCGTCGACATAAACAAGTATAAAAACAGTGGAGTGGGCAGTTCGCTTAATGAATAGCGAAGTGTCAGCTTTGGAACCCACAAACCCAACCTGTTGGAGAAAGGTGCTCAAGCGGTGGTACTAGGCCCGTGGAGCTTGTTTGAGACCATAGAGAGACTTGTGGAGTCTACACACATGAGTAGGAAACTAGGGATCAATGTAGCCAGGTGGTTGCTTCATGTAAACTTCTTCCTCAAGGACACCATGGAGGAAAGCATTTTGCACATCAAGCTGGTGAAGGGGCCAACCCATAGAGAGTGCAATAGTGAGAACTGTACGAATGGTGCAGGGTTTGACCACAGGACTGAAAGTCTCCCCATAGTCAATTCCTCCTGCTGACTGAACCCCTTGGCAATTAGCCGTGCTTTGTAGCGATCAATTGAGCCATCTGCTTTCTTTTTCAATTTAAAAACCCATTTGCACCCAACAACATTTAAGTGGGGCTTGGGTGGGACTAGGCTCCATGTCCCATTCTGGAGGAAGAGCGTTAATTTCATTATCCATAGCCAAGCGCCACTGTGGGTCCACTTTGGCTTGGGAAAAACATGTGGGCTCATCAATATCATCAGGAGATAAGGGGTGCTTAGTAGCACTGTATGCCTTGGGCCGAAAAATGCCATGTTTGGACCTTGTGACCATGGGATGCACATTCATAGGAGGAACCATCAAACTTGGCGAAGGTAATGGCAAAGGGGAGGAAGGGGGGTCATGGCTAGGAGATGGTGGGGCCGAAATCATTAGTGTGGGGGAAGCAGACTCAACTCGATTAGGAGGGTCATGACTAGGAGAAGGTGAGGCATCTAGGGGGATAGAGAGACCATGGTGCGGTCCTTGCAAGGGAGGTGAAGACACACTAGAGGCAGGTGAGTGATAAAGTGGGAGAGTGGATACCAGGGATGGTGCAGAGATCGAGCCCGGTGATGGAGCGTTCTGGCGAGTAGCAAATGGATAGGTCCCTTCATCAAACACAACATGCCGAGAGATATGCATCCTGTTGGTGGGAAGATGGAGGCATTTATAGCCTTTGTGAACCAAGCTGTAACCCAAGAAGACACAAGGGAGAGAACGTGAGACCAGCTTATTACAATTGTAGGGACGAAGGTAGGGAAAACAGAGGCACCCAAAGACACGCATCGCTTGATAGTCAAGACCTGTGTTAAACAAACACTGAAGGGGGGACCGATTGTTGAGGATGGGGGTGGGCAACTGGTTCACCAAGTAACAAGCCGTGACGAATGCATCGGTCCAATAGGTGAAGGGAATTGAAGCCGTATGAAGGAGGGTAAGACCAATGTCCACAATGTGCTTGTGTCGGCGCTCGGTTAAACCATTTTGTTGTGGGGTGTAGGGACAGGAAAAATGTTGTGTGATTCCCTGGGAGGCCAAAAAGGGTTTAAATTTAATAAATTCCCCCCCATTGTCGGATTGGAAGGTTTTGATTTTATGGCCAAGTAGATTCTCAATTTTAGTCTTGAAATTAATGAATGTAGGTAGTGCATCTGATTTATGAGATAAAGGAAAGAGCCACGTATATCTACTGTAAATATCCACAAAAATTAAATAAAAACGAAATCCATCATAAGAGACATAGGGAGAAGGACCCCAAATATCGGAAACAATTAATTCCAAAGGATGTGTGCAAATAGTAGAACTAAAATTAAACGACAATTGGTGACTCTTACTGACTTGACATGGACTACAAAGACCCAATTTATTCTGACTAACAGGAAGCGACTCGACTCCGACAATGTGCCTAACAGTCCGTGGCATAGGGTGACCGAAACGCTGATGCCATCTCTCAAGAGAAGTCCGTTCACCAACAAAGGCTGTAGAAGGGGTCTGAGAGGTGGAGAAACACTCGAAGATAGGCGATAGAGACCATCCTTATGCTGCCTGCGAAGAACTACCAGCCCCGTGCACCGATCCTTTACAAGGAAAAAGTGTGGATGAAATTCAAAAAAGACGTCATTGTCAGAGGCAAATTTTGAAAGAGAGAGAAGGTTAGCTGTGACATTAGGGACATGCAAAATATCATTGAGATGAAATAAACGCGAGGAATGATAAATTTGTGATCTACCAATGTGAGAAATAGAGAGTTTAGAGCCATTACCAACGTGAAGCTTGTTAGGGCCATCATACTCATGGTGAATCTGTAGGTTACTCAAGTCTGGGGTGACATGATTAGTAGCTCCACTATCAGGATACCAGTTAGGATCAATCGAAATCTGAGACGACACATAGGAAGAAGACTGCTGATGAGGGACGCCATAGTGATGATAGGAATAGGGGGCTGCCACGTATGCAGAGGGGGGGGGGGGTAGCCGATTGGGGCATCTCCTGATAGGATTTATCAAATCTGAACCAACAAGTGTTGGCTGTGTGGTTCTTACGCCCGCAAAGCTGGCACGGTCCTGTCGCCTGAATAGGCATGGGAGGAGGGCATTGACCACGATTGTTGTTCCCACGACCTCGATTATTGTGGTTACTTCCTCGATTATTGTGCTGAGAAGAAGGATTGGGAGCACGATTACGAGTGGCGACATTGGCCACCGGGTGCTGTTGAAGGAGGGCCTGTTGGGCATCGATGCACATCTCAAAAGCGAGCAGATGGGCTTGAAAATCATCCATATCAATAGTGTCAAGCGTGGCTGTCAGAGAAGTGACGACAGCATCGTAGGCAGACTCGAGACCGCTCAAGATAATCTGCTGCAGATCCGAATCGCAGACGGTTTGTCCTGAAGCTGCAAGGGTGTCGGCCAATTGTTTGGCACGCTGGAGGTAGTCAGCCATGGAGAGAGCTCCCTTATGGATGGTCTGGAGGTCGCGACGAAGTTGCATGAGTCGTGCTTTGGAACGGGAAGCAAAGCGCTTCTCTAGAGCGAGCCAAACAACACGTGAGGTATCAAGGCCAACAACAGTCGCCAGAGTATCGTGAGCAAGGGCAGAGAGCAACCATCCAAGAAGGATCTTGTCTGCTTGCGCCAGGCAAGATAGGCAGGATTCGGCGTCGGATCTGTCGGAGAGAGAGTACGAGGGGGACAAGCAATGGTCCCATCAACGTAGCCTTCCAAGTCATAGCCTTGGAGAAGCGGGAGAAACTGCGTGCGCCAGAGAAGGTAGTTTTCGTGATCTAGTTTGATAGAGATCGCATGGTGAAGGGGAACCGGTTGGAGAGTAGAGGAGTGTGGGGAGTGTGGGGAGGTGGGTGTGTGGGCGGCACTGGTGGTAGAGTCGGCCATGACGGAGATTCAAGATTGTAGGGTGAGATTCGAGAAGGACAAACAGAGTGCAGGGCGAGGTGCGGGAAGAACAGAGTAATGCAAGGGCAACGTAGAGGGGAGGGGAGATGGGAAAATAGCAACGCAGAGGATCGTTGCTCTGATACCATGAGAAGACTAAAATGTTATGTGTATTCTCCCATACCTAGAACGTTGGGTAAAGGGGGTTTTAAATAACAACTGTTACAGAGAGTGAAAAGGAATGATCTACAGAAAATAGAAACAAAACAGAGTTTCTAAAGAAGAAGACTCTTTCTATCTGCGATGAGATCATCAATTATCCGGGATTTCCGTGATCAATGTTGGATGTTTCCATGGGACCCTAAAGCTTTGTGGGCTGAGATGAATCGTGGGCGTGAGGCACATAAGCGGTGGAGTTCTTGAAGAGAAAAGGTATGTGGAAGTTGGAGGAATTAGAGCCATCAGGTGGAATCCTACCGAGGAATCCACACCCAAAATCCTGAAATAATTACAATAGACCCAAGCACCCGAATATGCGATATAAAACCGCCATCGGAACCCACCTCATAGAACTCCATAAATGGGATCCCACACGACAAAACTTCGCAAAAGGAAACAACCAAATTTTTAGGATTTTCAAAGGGGATTTCAAAATTTCAAAAGAAACCAGAGCAAAGAGGAAAAGAAAAAGCAAACCAGCATGAAGTGAAAGCAAAAGGGGGTCCTTGTTTCACAAGGCATGTGTGCAGAAAAATACAAAAATTCACATTTACATTTAAACCCCAGCCTTTATTAATATGTTCAATGTTGTTGTCAAAGTCACAAAGGGTGCTATAAATTTTACTATTATTCAAAGCATTCATCCCAAAACTATAGACTAGGAAGCTATCTAAATTAATTAACCCATTGTTTTCATAGTAGCCTCTATTATTAGGAACATTTATTATATTTTTCAGTCTTAAAATTGAGTAAGTTAACCAATATGTTTTAGGAAGGTCAAACTCATTTTTCACAGCCTCGCATGTTTTTAATTGGTTGTTAGTAGTAACAAAATTGAAGTTTTTATACCTTTTTTGGCCCAAGCCTTTGGTTAGTAGCATTGGAGAAGAGCTAGAGAGTTGTCTTTATGTTGAAGATTCCACCAAATAGACTTGTTTCTACAACTTATAGTGTTTTTCTTGTCAAGAATTTCTTTATTCTTTATGTTATGTTTAATATATTCCTAACGTTTCCCAATAGATTTGAAGATCAGAGAACCACTAGGTCATACTGAAAATTCCCCCAATAGAAGATCACACAAGGTGAGATGCTTCTAGGATTTGACTTTTTTTGGCATTGCCCTTTCAATGTTATTCCTGATCAAGATCTTCCAAGGTTCCTCACCCTCCAGGGAATTAATAATCCATTTGACCACAAGTGCAATACCTTGTAACTTCAAGTCCTTTAAACCTAAATCCCCTTGGAGCCTATTGGTACAATACTAATTCTAGCTTACAACATGCTTCTTCTTCTTTTTCCTTTTCCATTAAACCATAAGAGTTTGATTTTTTTTTAACCTCTTCAATCTAGTAGTTACAAAATATCCAAGCCAAGGAGTAACAAATGGTATATGAGGAAAGGACTTCTTGCCAAACTTGGAACCTCGCAGCAAGGGGCAGATAGCGTATGTTCCAACTATCAATATTTTTATCAATTTTATTTTTGACCAAATTCCACATGTCCTTTAAACATGCATTAATGGTAAAAGGGATGCCTAGGTACCATCCTTGAGTGTTTGGGCCACCCTATTGAATTCTAAGCTTATTGAACCAATTGAGGGAAGATTTTTCCCAACTTAGCATTATTGACTTGGCATTGGAGATTTTTGCTCCTAAAGCCTCACTAAATATTTCTAGTTTTCTAACTGGGTGGTTAAATTTTTCCTCTTCCATATTTAAAAAATTAGTTGTTTCATCAGCAAAATGAATGTTTAATAGTTTGGTATCATTAGGCAAACAAAGTCCTCTAAATTTAGGACTAGCAATGTTGTCTCTTATTAGATAGTGTAGGGCCTTTGTAGCTATTATAAATAGGGTCAATGCAAGGTGATGGCCCTATCTAATCAACCTTCAAAGAGTGATTTGACTTGTTAGGTTACCATTTATTTCAACTTGGGTAGTGGCATCTTGTAGTAATGTTTTAACCATTTTACAAATTGGAAAGAAAAATGCTTCCAAGGTCATCATGATGAATGTCCATTCCACTCTATCATAGACCTTTTCAAAGTCAAGTAGCAACAACCCCACCTATTGAGCAGAGAATTTTTCCTAGTCCATTCCTTCCCAACTAGTGGTATGGTTCTCTAAAATATATCTACCCTTGATGAACCATGTTTGTGTATAGCTTAGCACTTTGGGTAATATATCCCTTATTCTCTTATCAATTAATTTGACAAGTATTTATTAGAAAAAATTGAAAGTGTCATAGGCCTCCAATTTTTTACTAAGGGTTTTTCCCCATCCTTGGGCATAAGTTTTATAATCCCTTTGTTTATATGTTTTCCTAGAGAGCCTTTGTTGATAGCCTCATTGTATACCTGTAAAAGGTCCTCACTAACCAATCCACTTTTTTCTTGTAAAATTTAATGGGGAGCTCGTTTGTCCTAAGATATTTGTTATATTTAAAGGGTTGTATCATCTGAGCTATTTTTTGTTTAGAAATATCCCCACTAAGCAATTCAACATCTTCTTTGAAACTAGTTTCCTCCTATCTTGAAGAGTTCTTGATAAAAGATAAGTAATTGATCATGAATAATTTTTGGGTCATCAATTAGACTATCTCCTCCCCAAATGCATCCATTTTTTTACTTTAGATAATTAAAGAAGAACTTTGACCCCTTGTCACCATTGAGGCCCCAGTTTAATTTTGATCTCTTCTTTAGGCCTTGGATTTTCTTAGTTTAGATTGTCCTTAATTCACTTTTATATTTTATTAGGTTCTCATTAATCCTTTCATTATAGGGATCTATCTAGAGAGGGGTCTATCTAGAGTTTATTTTCCAACTTGAGGGGTCTATCTAGAGTTGATTTTCCAACTTGAGGAGGTTTTCTTGTAGAGATATTTTTTCAACCTTCTCCCATTTTGTGTTTTTTCCTTCCCAAACATTTGGAAGAGAATTTACTAGGTCTAGGTGTTTTGATTCCACCTTTTAATTGGTGGAAGGTCTTTCAACAACCATTTGTTTAGCTCTCTAATTGTGGAGATTAAATTTTTGCAATCTTCATCTTTTAAGAGGCTTGCATTTAACAAAAACAACCCCTTTTGACCTATGCTTGTCTATTACATCCAAATTTGAATCTGGTCATAATCGGGTGATGGTCAAATAAGGTACTGGGATATACACTTACCCTATTATCATCCTCCATATTATCAAATAATATCTAATCTTTGTTAGCATAAAATCTATCAAAACTTGAGTAGATTCTCTTGTTGCCTTTTTGGGCATTACACCATTTGAACCAGATGGATTATTTTTTTCTTTTATTCCCCTCTAAAGGGTCACAATCTAAGTTTTCATTTCAACTTTTCCAAAAAGAACTTTTCATCCTTTTTTTACTTTATACCTATCCCATCATATTTGTCATTTTTTTCTATCATGTTAAAATCCCCCAAAACCCAAGGGATGTTTTGTAGATTATAGAGCTACTTTTAGAGTTCACTTCTCTCCATGTAGTCATTAGAGGCATATATTGAACATACCCCAAACTTTTTATTATCTTTTTCGATTATAACCTAGACAACTCTATTGCAAGGAGACATACCAATTTTGGTAGCACATTTAGCCCACAAGATATTTAACAAGATAGCAACTCCCCCTTCAGCTCTTTTTGTGATTGGTAAATTTTTGTAAGGCATCTTTCCAGATGAATTTAAGATTGTTTTCAAAGGTAAAGTTGACCGCTTTGACTTCTTGAAGTAGAACAAAGTCTTCATTTTTAATAGAATTTAGGTATCTTCTAATTATATATATTTTATCTAGAGACTCAATTCCTCAAATATCCTAGCTTAAGCAATCAATTATAATCTACATTCATGCTTTGGGTTTCCTCTTTTTCACTTCTGAAGGAGTCAAAACATTTAGGTAGGTCCCCATCTTTAGTTTTAGGAGTTTCCTCAACTTTATTTTTGTTTTTCCTTTTGGTATATGGTCATCTTTCACCCAGCCTCGGTTACCTTTTTCTTTTCAATTTTTTTCTAATCATTTATGTCTCGACTAGAGGGAAAGCCTTGGCACACTGGTCAATAGGTGGGTAATTTTAGGCTAAGGTTTTAGCCTCTATCTTGGAGAATTTATTAGCACTAAATTAAAAATAAATTGCAATGAATTCTTTTCCTGTACATGATGTTTCTTATTTCTTTCCAATGATTTATAAGAGCGATGCCACAAATTTTGTTGTAATTTTCTTGCATTATAAATGTAATAGCTCAAAGCACAATGACATTACTTGTAAATGTGAACCAAAAACACTATTGATATCAAATGGTACTAATTTCTTATTTAAGTCTTCTTTTACTAAGTATGAAAAAAAATTGATACTAAGTATGCTTGCAAAGCAAATTAAGCTAATTATTTAGAAAAAACTAATTAATTAATTTTTAAAATTAATTTAACTAATACTAATTATTTTTAAAATAAATTATTAATATTAATTAGTTTGAAATAAATTAAAATTTTAAAAATAGATAAATGTAAGAAGTAATTGATAGTAGTGTTGATATTGAACTTTGTGGAGAAATAGAAAAATGATGGCTTAGAGGTGTGGTTCCCTACTAGTGCAGTGATGCCTAAGCACGTTGTTGCTTTCCTTATATTTCGCATTAATGTGTCTTACCTTTGATGTGGGTTAGTGTTGGTTTCTGGGTCGTGAGACTCTGCTAGCGTGAGGAGTGTGGTGTAGGGAGATTTGACTAGGGTTTGCTTTTTTGGAGTGTGGGGTTTGTTGCATGAGGGAGTGTGGCATGGGTGTGGTAGAGAGTGCATTCTTGAGGGTCTTTCTGGTGGAGTGTGGTGGTTTGTGGGGTTTGGCTTGGGGTGCCGGGTGTGGTTGATGATGGCTGAAGTCTCAAAGAGTGTGGTGATTGTGGGTGCAACGCTGCCTCCGGGCTTCACTAAGGACTTTCATGCTCAGATGATGAATAACTCTTTTGTGGGTGAGAGCTCTAAGCTCACGAAAGTGAATGGTTGTTTGCCGCAGAGTCACGCTCGTCCAATTTTGGTTATCTCTCTAGGATTTCTCTTATTGGACTCAACATGTTTTGATTTGTAAGTTTTTGGGTATTCGTGTCCCCCTCTCGGCTTTGGAAAACTGGATGCGTCGTTCCTGGCAAGTTGAAGGTGATTTTGATATTTTGGTGGCTGGGAATGGCTTCTTTATGGTTGATTTTTCTTGCATTTCAAATCGTAATTGTGTTTTTGAGGGGGGAGCCATATTTTTACAATTATGTGGGTTTATTCATGAAACCCTAGCATGGGGGTTTCAATGCGGCTGAGGACCTGCCTTCTTGGGTTCCTGTTTGGGTCCGCCTGCCATGGTTACCTTTGGAGTTCTGGAGAGAAGATATTCTACATCGAATAGCGGCCTTGTTGGGGAAGCCGACTGCCATTGCCCAGAATACTTTGGATAAAAAGGTATTTTCCTTTGCTCGCATTTGTGTTGAAATTGATTTAAATAATTCATTGCCAGACTCTTTGGAGATTTGTATTGGCTCTGCCTTGTGGATTCAACAGTTAGATTATGAGTCCCTTCCTTTCCGCTGTCGCTTTTGTCATGAGTATGGACACCTTCAGCGTCAATGTCCTCGGGCATCTAGAACGGATGGGGTCTCTTCTCCATCATCGGGGCCTTCGGTGGAGAAGGCAAATAAAAGCAAGGTGTCTGTGGATGAAGGGGGAAAGGCTGAGAGAGGGCCTGATAAGGATGGCTTCACTCTAGCTAAACCGAAAGCTAAGGGGAGAGGTCAGAAGTGACCCTATAAGGATAAGCAGAGTGATCAAGGATTCAATCGCTTTGAGGTTTTGGATAATCAGGCCTTGGAGGAGGGGATTCCTGTTGAGATTTTGTCTGGGGCTACTGGTATGGATATAGGGCTGGAGCAGACAATTATTGTTAGGGACACTTCTCTGCCTTTGGTACAGGGAGGGTCTGAGCCTTCTGACACTCTTGCTGGTTTACAGGATGATATTATATTAGCAGACTTAGCTAAGGAGGCGTTGTCTTCAGGCAAAGGTCGGGGATCAGCTTCTTATTTGGGAGTGCTACAACGCCCTCTTAAGAAGGGGCATTTTGATAAGTCTCCTAAAGTTGGTCGCAAGAAGGATGTGGACAAGATTAAATCTACTGGAGATTTGATGGTGGAATCGGGCTCGGTTAAGACCTTGGATGCCCATTTTTCTCAACCTTCCCCATGATTATTCTTTCTTGGAATGCAAGGGGGTTGAATAGCGCCTCTCGTAAAAAAACTATTCAAGATTTGATTGGGGTTCATTCTCCAGATATTTTTTGTGTGTAGGAGACTAAACTTCTGGTGGACTGCATGCTTCAGTATGCTCCTCGTATTTGGTTTTCTAGTCAGTGTCAGTGTATTGGTTCTAGGGGAAGTTCTGGAGGTTTGGCACTGTTTTGGGATCCTCGTAAGGTTGTTCCTCATTCGTGGATTTCTAGCCATTCTTCTATCTCTGTGGTGGCCTCGGTTTTGGACTCTGGGGAGACTATTTTGATTAGCAATGTTTATGCTCCGGTTGACATCCGTGGTAAAAGCCAGCTTTGGGCCCATATCACATTTGTTAGGCTTTGTGCTCCTTATTTGCCTTGGATCTTAGCTGGTGATTTCAATTCTGTCTTATGTCTGGAGGAGAAAAGAGGGGGCTTACCGAGACTGCCCAGGTCCTGCTTCAGATTTGTTCCGGGCTAATGTGGCTTCTCTTGCTCTTGTTGATGTTAAACCTTCTAATGGCTTATTTACTTGGAATAATAGGCGGAGTGGGTTGGAGGCGATTTCTGAACGGCTGGACAGGTTCCTGGTTTCTAGTTTTTGGGTTGGGGGCAGCTTGGTTATTTGCTCTGAGATTCTTGATTGGTGTGGCTTTGATCATTGGCCAATTAAGTTTTCAGCTTCTCCTTTCCCTACTCCAAAGAATCCTCCTTTCAAATTTCACCTTATGTGGCTTCGTGACTCCTCTTTGTATAATCTTGTTGCTCAGTGGTGGTGAGATGGAGCCCCTGTGTATGGTACAGCTATGTATTCTTTTGTTAAGAAGCTGCAATGTGTTAAGTTTCATCTGAAGAGATGGAATAGGATGTGTTTTGGCAATCTTCGTGCCAAGAAACGGGAAGCACAAGAGCGTCTTGCTGTTATTACTCGCCAGATTAGGGATCTTGGATTTTCAGAAGCTCTTGGGCATGTTGAGTCTCAAGCTCTCCATTTAGTGGAGGAGTGGGAGCTTCGCGAGGAGATATTCTGGAAACAAAAGGCTCAGATTGACTGGCTTCAAGAGGGCAATAGGAATACTACCTTCTTTCATCACTTTGTGCAGGCTTGTCGGAATAAGTGTTATATCTCTTCTCTTGTTAACTTTGAAGGCTTAGGGATGAATAAGGGGAAGGCCCCTAGCCCTGATGGGTTCCCAACTGAATTTTTCCAGGAGTTTTGGGAAATTGTGAAGCTGGATTTGTTCAAGGTTGTCCGTGAATCTTTTCATAACAAGCAGATGCTTCGGGCCCTAAATGCTACCTTTTTAGTCCTCATTCCTAAGAAGGAGGGTGCTGATAGGTTGGAGTTTTTTCGACCTATTGCACTTTGCTATGTGGTGTATAAAATTATTACAAAGCTAATTGCTGAACGGCTTAAATCTTGCTTGCCTGTTGTTATTTCTGAGGAGCAAGGAGGTTTTGTGGCGGGTCGTCAAATTTTGGATGGGGTGGTGATTGCCTCTGAGGCCATTCATTCCATGGTGACCTCTAAGGATAAGTCTATGTTCATCAAGTTGGATATGGCTAAAGTGTATGACAGAGTTAAATGGAGTTTCCTTCAGAAGATTTTGTTGGCCTTTAGGTTTTCTTCTAATTGGGTGACTTGGACTATGAGTTGTGTGACTTCCTCTTCATTTTTAGTTATTATGAATGGTGAACCTTCTGAGCTATTTGGTGCTACCAGGGGTCTTCGTCAGGGGGACCCGCTCTCTCCCTATTTGTTTATTATTATGGATGAGGGGCTGGGTCGCTTTCTTAAATTTCAGGTCTCTCAAGGTGTGATTCATGGTTGGCAGTGGGGGATGGGTCTGCCTACTCTTTCTCACCTCTAGTTTCTGGATGACACCTCTCTTATGGGGCTGGCTCGTATTCGTGAAGCATAATCCTTTAGGAAAACTTTGGACATCTACCTTGCTGCTTTAGGTCAAAAAGTTAATGAGCAGAAGTCTTCTATTTTTTTCTTTAATACTCCTTTGGCCATCTAGCGGAGGATTGCTGCTATTTTGAGGTTTCAAATTGGTTCTCTCCCCTTTGTCTATCTGGGGATTCCTCTTGCTATTGGTCGTCAACCCAGATCCTCTTGGCAGATGTTGCTTGATAAGTTGCGGAAGAAGGTTACTCATTGGACTCATCGGTGGTTGTCTATAGCTGCTAGAGTTACTCTCCTTCAGTCTGTTATCCAGGCCCTCCCCATCTATAGGTGTTTTGTTTAATCAGCCCCTATGTATTTCCTTTGGGAATTTGATGCTCTCTCTCGAAAATTCCTTTGGAGTGGTAACTTGATGACTTCTAAGTGGAGCCTTGTTAAATGGAATTCTGTGTGTAGACCAAAGCAGGATGGTGGTCTCGGTTTACGCTCCTCTATTTTGAATGGGCAAGTTCTTGCAGCAAAGCTTTACTGGCATTGGTGTACTAATCAACACCAATTATGGGCCCGTGTTCTTAACTATAAGTATCTTTGTGGTGTTGCTTCTTATGAGGTTCCTCGCTATCATCTGGAGGGGAGTGGTTCTATGATTTGGTATACTTTGAAAGTGGGAGCTCAGTTGATTAAGCGTGCACTTTTCTGGATTTGTCATTCAGGGTCATAGGCTCTTTTTTGGTGGGATTCTTGGGATGGTCACCCACCTATTCTTTCTGCTTTCCCTCATCTTCAACCCCTTTGTGATGTTTTTACTGTGGCTGGTTGGGACACCGTTGAGCATTACAAGATTGCTGAGCATTGTGGCTTGGTTGTTTCTTTTCGCTGGAAGCACCCTTCTGAGTGGCCACTTGGGGGCTCTAAGGAGGACAGGCGGGAGCTTGCTCAACTTTTGGCTTCTCGAGCTTGTAATTCTTTGAAGGGACCTGATATTCTGGCTTGGGATGGTTCTGATATGTTTGGGAAGTACTTTGTGTCTACTAGCTATAAGCAATTGGGTCGACAGTTGTTTGGGGATATTGAGGTCCCTTGGTGGAAGTATGTTTGGAATAAGTTGTCTTGGCCCAAGTGCAATTTCTTCATGTGGTTGGTGGCTCAAAACAGATGCCTTACTTAGGATAATTTATGCAAGCGTGGATTCCAAGGTCCTTCCTTTTGTGTGTTGTGTCGTGAGGTTGAGGAGTGTACTTCTCATCTCTTCTTCCAATGTTCTTATGCTTGGGAGATTTGGCATCTTTGGTGGAGGGTGTGGAATATGCCCTGTAGGCATGTTTCCTCTTTGGCTGAGCTTGTGGATCGGGGATGTACGACCCCTGCTTCTACTTCCTTTCTTCAAGCTACTTGGGCGATTGGCCCATCCTTCATTATTTGGAATCTTTGGCTGGAGAGGAATCGTCGAATTCTTCAGGATGTGATGATGGGGGCCCCTCGCTTGTGGTGGAAAATTTTGCATTATTTGGGAGAAACGATTGTGGCCAAGTGTGATCTGACTGATTCTATTGCTCCTAATGTTGGCTGCTTCAACCGCCTTCATCTTCCTCCTTCGCAACGCCAGATCATGCGCAACAGGTGTAGGCATCCTACCCCGAAGGTGAATAGGGAGGGACGCTGGTCTCTTCCTCCTCAAGGCATCCTAAAAATTAATACAGATGGCTCTTCTCGAGGTAACCTTGGTCATGCTGGAATTGGTGGTGTTGGTCGGGATAGTTCTGGGGATGTTCAACTTATTTTCTCTGTTTATAAGGGTCTTCATACTAATAATCTTATGGAGGCTCAGGCTATTTTACTGGCTATGGAGCGTGGCAGTCAGTTGGGGTGGCACAGGATTATATGTGAATCTGATTCCCAGGTTGTGGTGAACTTGCTAAACAGACGAAGGTTAGATGATATTAGTTGGCATCTAGTTTTGATTATTGAACAAATTCTCAATCTTTGTGTTTCTCTTGAGTTTGTTACTTTCACTCATATACCTAGGGAGTGGAATGGTGTTGCTGATTGTTTGGCTAAA
>VDFB02365485.1:0-20503 GCA_007258455.2 Sequoia sempervirens
CTCACACCTTCTATGGTAGCACAACACGTGTAGAGATGAAGTTGATAGAGTAACAAGTTGTTGCAATGCTCAATGGAGTTGTGAAATTGCTAGAATTGTGTAGAAGATCAAGCAAAATGCTCAAGAGATGCTAAAAAGATTGTAGAAGATGGAATCAATGAGCAAGATAGGCATTTCAAGATCAAAATGGGAGGGAAAGAGCTGTTTTTGGGTTGGTTGGTTGACACAGAGGCGTTACACTTCATGCCCAATGGAGAGAGTAACGTCCTTGTAGACACCAGAGGCAGGGATCTGTTAGGGATGGCAGCGTGCCGTGCAGACTTCCGCACGCCACACTCGCGTCCCTGACAAATATTCCCCCACCGACACAAAAAACAAGTGCCAAGTGGATGGAAGGCAGGTGGGTGATGTGGAATTTCGCCTTTGGGTTTGATTATTCTAAAGTAGGGGATGTAAAAGGGTAATTTACACAAGGGGTGCAAATTCGCTCCTATACACTATCTTCTTGAAGTCATGATTTTAGTCTCAAATTCCTTCTCTCGAGCTTCTCGATCTTGTTATAGGCAAATTCAAGTTCTTTCTCAAGATCATCTTCTTTATTATCTTCGATTTGTTCTTCTTTTGAATCTCTTGATCACTATTGGAGAAGCTTCCATACACACTACTTTCTTCGGATGAGCTACTTGTTTCTTGAATGTAGAGACTCTTTTTATGCCTTCGGAAGTTTTTCCTTCCTTGCTTCCCTCATGCATCCCTTTTCTTGTTATGATGGTATTTCCTTTCTTTCCTTTTATAGTAATATTCTTCCTCTTCACTACTCTCACTTTCGACCTATGGACATTTAGAAGCAAAATGACCTATTCTATCACAATTGAAACATCTAAGAGTAGACTTACCTTTATGTTTTTGCTGGATCCTTTCTTGTACTTTCTTACAAGATGTGCTTCTTCATCACTTGAACTTTCACTTGATATATGTCCTTTATTCATCTTCTTGGATGCTTTGAAAGCAACTTCTTGTTTTGACGGCTTCTTCTCCTTCCTCATTTCGTATGCCGTGAGGACCCCATGCAACTCATCGATCCTCAAAGTGTCTAGATCCTGTTTGCCTACGGAATGGGATTCAAATCTTACGTACTAATGGCAAACTAGTCATGTGCAGAACATAGGATAAAACAGTAAACTGAAGATATTATATTTGAACACCAGAAACTTTATTCATCATCAGAAATATCATGTACAAAAGAGTATCAGCATTGCTTGACAATATAACAATCGGCACATAACTCATTACACATCACTCGTAACTCCCTCCCGACTATCCAACAGGCTACATATAACGTTCGGCGGTGGTTACATAACCAACCGACACGACGTTTCATAACAACATTACATTAACATTAATCTGAACATGTTTTCCCGAAAGTACATGACATTATTATTCTTTACTAATCTATAGTTTTATTGACAATTGGCCGACTACGACCGACAACAAAGTAAAATATACGACTAACATCATCCCCCCCCAAAAAAGAAGTCGTCTTCCAGATGACATACATACAGCAAGATAAGATCACTGAGAAGTAGGGGGAAGGGAGTGCGTCCTTGGATGCACATATGACGTCGGAGTGGTGGAAGAATGCTCTGCTCGCAGGCGCCTCAGCTCCTCCGTACGTGTGCGAAGCTGCCGATCTGCCAGGATCTCCCTCTCCCTTGCCGCTTTTACCATCCGAGCTGCCTCCATTAGTTGGCTTTTCGCCTTTTCTGCCTCTGCACTCTTGGCCGCCAAATCAACCTCTTTTGCAGCCAACTGATCCTCTAATGCTTTCACCTGCTGCTCCCATGCTGCCTCTTTCTGTTTTGCTTCCTCCTCCAAGGCTGCCACCCGAGGCTCCAAGACCTCCAATCAAGCTCCCCTCTCACTGGCAAGCCGAGATTGTTCAGCCAAGTCATTCTGAATGCTCTTGATGGTCGCAGCGGACTCATCCTTAACCCTCTGCAGGAGTCTATAGGCGTCCACTCGACGTGATACTGCTACCTCGATGGAAAATATTTGGCGCTTCATAAGAATGAAGACATCTCAGAAGGCAAGCTCTATGTAGTATAAACTCTCGGAACCGCGTCAGTCCTACTGTGCCTTAGTCACCGGTGACGCCCGGACTCTCATCATTTAGAGTCTCTCTGGCGTACCTAAGCCAAATATTAGGTGTGAACTCGGCCTCCGCACCCCATGCATTACGGATCATCACCGGGATCGCGGTGGACTTCTGGCCCACTAGAGGAGATCGGCCAATCCTGAGGTCCCTGGAAACCTGTCCCACTCGGATCATCAGCCTGCCCATATGCTCGAATTCCTGCACATATCGCTGCACCGTGCCTACTGGGTCCGATGGGTCGGGCTGTGACATTTCCACGACAAATCCCTCCGTGGAGTCACCCTCCTCGTTCTCCTCATCGTCGGGAGGTGTACAAGGTTCTGGCTCGGCCTGGGGCGGTTCCCCGACTATCGGCTGAGGCTCATGAATGGCTCTCTTGTGCCTCTGCTATGCTAGCCTCCGCCTCCGGGTGTGCAAGTGTATCCTCGCCAAGTCTGGCCGTCTCACTCTGCTGGGTGTGAACAACCGGCCCTTCCTCATCCCCTTGTCCCTCCGAGGGACTCTTCTCCTGCTGGTCTGGTTGCTCGGCTACGTCCAAGGTGAGGCCTACCGATCCCAACCAACTATCAATCTGTGCTACCCCGGGTGCTCCTGGGGCTGGAGTCGTCTCCTTAGTGGCCTCTGCCATTCCCCCAGTTCCTGCTGCCGAGGTTGCCACTCCTGTTGCTGCCGATGCTGGTGGTGGTGTAAGGGAACAGACTGCTGGCAATATCTCGACCGAGGCAGTGGACCCTGCCGATACAGCGACTGCCCCCTGTGATGTCGTGGTGGCGAGAGGTGCCCACCCTGGCGATGCACTTGGTAGTGAAGCAGCTACTCTCAACATTCGCCCAGCTCCAACTGGTGCAACAGGAAGGGTGAACGTCACTGAGTGTGCGCTCTTCCTGGCTGGCGGTGAGGGAAGAGTAAATCCTGCCGGCTGTAGCAATGGTATGTCAATCTCGCTTGCTTCCTGACCCCCTATGGCGACGGACACCTCCTCATCGGCTGGTGGACTAGACTCCGAGGGCGAGGAAGATAAATCGATGGGCTCCTCCCTGTCAGATGCATCGCTCTGCTCCGAGGCTTCCTCCTCTGATGTTTCCTCTTCCACCGACGCCTCCTTCTGTTTCCTCCTCTTTCCTGAAGCTGTGCCCTCGCCGGCTTGCTTTACTTCCAGTTCCGACCAGTAGAACACGGTCGGCCATCCAGGATCCAGGTGAGTAAGTGGCCGCAACCGACCCCAATTGCCCTCGGGCACCTGTGTGTGGACGACATCAAGGAAGAGGGCTATGGCGTGCTGGGTCATGTAGAAGGCCTTATGTTTCTGTGCTAAGAAGTCTCTCATCCGCTCTGTGAGTAACCTCGCCTAGTTGTACACTCGGCCAATGCGGAGTCCGACCATGAAATCAACCAGCCATATAGCAATGTCCGACGCTCGGCTAGCCCCTGTGAGTCGACATTTCATTAGGTCGAGTAAGCACTTCCATTCCGCTGTTGCCAAGTGATTTTTCTGGAGACCTCGATTGCCAGCACTCCATATGGTATTCTGTTCTTCCGCTGACAAGTCACTTCGACACACCTGCTTGACCAACAATTCCTTGTGCTCCTGTGTTATCCTCTTGGGTTTGTTAACCCCTATTCCCGAAGCTGGAACGCCAAACACCCGCTCGAAGTCCTACGGCCAAAATGAAATGGTCACTCGGCAACCTCTGTAATCAATTACTGACTTGTGCGTATGCCTGCAATAGTTATCCACCATCGCCTTCAGCCAAGGCTCGAACTCCCGAGAATTGAAGAAGGGCACTAGCACAGCCTTGTCTACCCGAGCGTGTCGAAGCACAACCTTCAGGGAGTGGTCGTCAGGAGTGCTCCGCCACCACTGTTTGCACTCGTTGCCTGTCAGGTTCTCCCATGTCATCGTTTCATTATCGGCGTCCATCCTTTTTCTTTTCCCAGCCGAGGCTACCTTTGGCTAGTGCTGCATAGCCCTTCTTGCCCTTGTCCATCTTTCTGTCAGTTCGGCGATTCCAGCCGACTTTATAACTCTCGAGACAGTTGTGAAAACTGCCGAAACTATCAAAACTGCCGAGCTACCGAAAATTGCCGAACTGATGAAAACTGCCGAACTGCCGAGATTTGGAAAAAGCTGGAATTGCCGTACGCCCTGGAAGAATGATTGAAACGGCTGAAACTGGAAAAGCCGTACGCTTTGCAGAATCTGTACCTGAGAACTTGGCGAATGTGGTAAAGTCCGTACGGCTTGAAAGGCTGGTGAATGCCGTACGCCTTGAGGTATTTCGCCGAATTTGTCTAATGTGCTGATGCCGTGCTCTGTGCAGAGGATGAAAATGTCGTATACTGTGAGGACTTGTGACAGCCGTACGACCTGGAAGTCTTCTGAGTGAAAAAGCCGTATGATTCCAGAAGCTTGAGATTGACAGTGCCGTACGATGATAGAAACTGGAGATTGGCAGGGCCGTACGATGACAAAAGCTTGAGATTGCCAAGGCTGTACGATGTGGATTCCTCCTGCTAAGTGGAAGAGCTGTACGACCCTAGAATTCTGTGAATTTCGTGCAAGTTCTCCTGGGATGTGTTGTGACCTTTTTCACACATCTCCCCATTCAAATGGGGACCCCTAATTTTTGCTCCATTCTGGTCTTTTTGGCTTTGGTTTTTGGTCTCTCTCCGTCTGTCTCTTTTCTATGGTCTGCTTTCTGGGGACGTTCCCGTTTGCAAGCTTAAACATGAATTTGGCCAAGTACGAAAATTAGGGTTTGAGTCTTCCTGGTCAGTTCGAGGTCAAGTAAAATGAATAAATTGAAAATTGAGCTTAACATTGTTGTCAGCATGTTTCCAGCAAGCTCCCGGCAAATTTTCATCTGATTCTGAGGTACTTACTATTTTTAGTAAGTCTGCAATTACAGGCAGTTCGTCAGTGTTCTTGAGATTAAACGGTCCACCTGGCGTTCGGGAATACATCGGACTACTTTCGTATGCAAAATTTGAAGCGAAACCGGACAACTTTACTATTTTGGCGGATCCACCTTAGGAGGACAAATTTAGGGTTCGGATCTCGCGAGTTTTTCTTTGCATGTCGCATATTCATACGGGTTTTCGAGACCTTAATGATATAACATGCAAAGCGAGATAACTTCAATTGACCTTCGAGGCTATTTTTTAGGAGGTTTGCATGTCGGGGTTTCTTTTGCATGTCGGTGATTCCTGGTGGGTTTTGAGGAAAGCGATGGTGTGACATGCTAATGAAGATAATCACTCAGTAAGGAACTTGCTATTTTTAGCAGGTGTGTCTCGGCAGCCGCCTCCCAGCAGTTCAGAATCATAAGCCAATCGCAGTGCCATAGAAACGAAGAGAAACATAGATCATTTGATATGCATGCAGAGCGAATTAGGATTTCCAACTTCGGAGCCTAAAAATAGGCGCAAAAAGTCAGAATTTTCGAAAACCGGTGTAAACCACCGCGATCAGCATTCTTCAGGTTGTCTGCTGGTAAAATTTCAAGTCAAACGGAGCACTTACTATTTATAGTAAGTCAGATTGGTAACGGGCTAAAAATAGTAAATTGAGTGCATGCGTTAGTGTCGACAGTAAAGTCACATGGTGAGGAGCGCCTCATTAAAATTTCAACTCGATCGGAGCAATGGAGCTATCAGAAGCAAGCAGTTACTATTTTTAGTAAACCACCTCCAGAAATGGGCTAAAAATAGCAGGCTTGCTAAAAGTGGCAGTGTCGACAGAATAACAAGGTTATGAGGATTCTACGTTTGAAATTTCAAGACATTTCGGGCTTCAGATATTCGAAATTGAGAGGACTTACTATAAATAGCAGGGCATGAAATACTGGCGAAAAACGATGAAAAAGTTCTAAGTCTGGAACTTCAATCCTGCAGCTATGGCAAAATACGCCCAGCTAGTGAGGAGGCATGAAAATTTTCTAAGAGTCAAGCTCGTCCTTCTCCAGGGGCAAAATGCGCCCAAGGCACAAGTGGTCAAAGAAAGTCAATGATTTTTATCCTGAAGGCATAGTAAAATGCGCCCAAGTTGAGAGAGTTGATGGCAAAATTTTCTAAGTCTGGAGTTCATCCTCCACCACCCCCCTAAATGCGCCATCCTTCATGCAAGTTCAAATGCGCCCAGCAAGCAAGAAGGTCAAAAGGTCAACGAAGTTTATCCTCCTCACATGCTGAAATGCGCCCACCTCATAAGGAAGTCAAGGAAAATTGCTAAGTATGAAATCCATCCTCCTCAAAGGGCAAAATGCGCCCAAGTTTCAAGAGGGTCAAAGCAAAGTCAACTTTTTCATCCTCCTACATGGGCAAAATGCGCCCAAAACAAGGCATGTAGAGACGAAAACGGAGAAGGTGAAGAGTCACATGCAAGGCGTTTGAAGTTTAAAAAATGGCTAAGTTAAAATTTCGTCCTCCGCCTGCAAGAAAATGCGCTCAAGAAAGGAGAGGGTCAACTAGTCAAAGATTCTTATCCCTCACCTAGGTGGGAATGCGCCCAAAAGCACCCATGTGAAGACAAAATGAGGAAGCTCAAGAGTCATGTTGAGGTTTCATTCTTCTCTCTCCTTTGAATGCGCCCATACAAAGATAAAAGTCAAGGGTGGCGTTTGA
Source organism: Sequoia sempervirens (assembly GCA_007258455.2). Lineage (NCBI taxonomy): Eukaryota > Viridiplantae > Streptophyta > Pinopsida > Cupressales > Cupressaceae > Sequoia > Sequoia sempervirens. Next base: position 6,779 of record VDFB02365485.1, read on the forward strand.
AGTTTATCGGCCTTCAAGTATGAAATGCGCTCAAGTAAGTGCAAGGTGGTGAGTGTAAAATAGGGTGCTAGACGTGTTAAATACTCCCCTCTAAGTGTGATGTGCGCCTAAGGTGGATAAAGTGTATTAGGCGTTGAAAATGCCAGGGGGTGAGAAAATATTGCCTAGGCGTTGAAATTTGATATGTTCTCCATGAAGTATGCTACGCGCCTAGGTAAACCTTGAAGGTGGTGAAGCAAAATACAAGGCGTGATGAATTTTCTTCTTCAAGTATCATATGCGCCTAGGGTGGTGAAGTTAAAATAAACTTGCTCGGCGTTGAAGGTGTTAAGTGCCAGAAAATATTGCCAAGGATGAATAAAATTGCTAGGCGTTGAAATTTAACATATCCTCCATGAAGTGTGATGCCAGGCTTGTGAGATGGTGGAAATATGTGCTAAGGCGTGATTTTCCTCAAATATGAGATGAGTGATGGGAATTTTTTCTAAGACATTGGAGCTTCAAAGGTATTTTTTTTCAAGTGTGAAGTAAAATGCGAAGTGGTGGCTAGAAAAATAAAATGTGCCAGGCACCTCTATGAATAAAATTTTCTAAGTAAAGTTGATGTCTTTCTCACCAGCCAAAATTCCCGGGTTAAAAAAATTTTCAAAGGAAAAATTTTCCCAAGAGATGATTTAAAAATTTTCTAAGGCACAAAATATTTTCTTCCTTGGGAAAAACGCCTAGGTCTGGAGAGGTGATGGAATTTTCCTGAAGTGTGAGCAGAGCTGCCAGAGATGAAGTCGATGAATGCCAGCTCCACAGGATTGATAAAAATTTTCCAAGTCAGAGCAAAATTCTCAGAGGGGATCGAAGAACGAGAATAAATTTGATGAAAGAATATTTTCTAAGGTTCAGAATTCAAGAAAATTAAATGAACCACGTTCGTTGGGTACCATGTGAATTCGAAGCATTCTGAAAATTTTTTCTTTTGAGTGTACTTGTTTATTCACAATGATAGATGGATTTCGGATCTTCCGCTTTCGCCAACACTTTTTTTGATTAAAAGATTTTTGATGGGCACTAAATTGATGAGTTTTCTAAGGGAAACTTGAGAAAAATTTTCTAAGGCAAATGTGAAAATGTGTTTTCAAAGTGAAATCCTCCGGTGAATTTGAAAAGCGCTGGCAGGTGAATTGCTTAAATCGCCGTGAAGATAGTTTTTCATAGACGAGATCAGATCAAGTGCAATGAGTGAAATTATGAAAGATCTGAGTCCCAATCAACATGAATCATAAACAGATTAATAAAGGCGATAAACAAGGTTAATATCGTCGTAATCGGATAATTCTCCCGCCTGCTGTTCGGGGAGGAAGCGTCGAGGGCCAAACAATGATGACTTGAAAGTGATGAGAACGATGATACAACCCTCGGAAGAAGATAAAGTTAGAGTTTCAATCTTGAAAGAAAGAAAAGGTACAGAAATTGGCTAAGTGTTGGCTCCGGTGACCTCAAGTGGAAGAGTCGAGAATAAGCAGAGAGAGGATCAAGGATGGTGTGGGCATCTACAAAATGGAATCTTCTAGAGGAATAATGGACATTATGGCTCATTTATTACCTTTCCTTTGTGTGAAAGTTTTAGAACAAATCTTGTTTAGGGTTGAGGTGGCGATTCGGCCACTCTATTGATTGTAACCTAGCATTCTTTGGGGACTGGGCTAGCTATATAAAGGGGGAGGCCCCCTCATTTGTACCTCATTAGATTAGAAGCAGAGCTTAGAGGAGTAGAGAGAAGTTCATAGAATAGAAAGTAAAGTAGTGTAGATTGAAAAGGAAGGAAAGTCTTCCCTTTGGATACTTCGTAAGAAGTTGTCATGTATGCATTCATAATAAAAGAATTTTTCATTGATGGTGAATCCTTCTTTGTTGTGAATAGTTGTTGAGGCTTCTTCGTCCTTCCAATTCACGTAGCATCTTTCAAGTAGCTTAAAGTAAAATAGTTTTCATTATCATGCAAGTAGATGTTAGTTGTGGACTTGTGGTGTTAATTGAGACAACTTCATTTCATCCATACCACTAGCGACTTGCTGACGGTAAGTTTGCCTTGTGTGGTCAACTGGAAAACTTTACAAACTTAACTTCAATTGTGATTCATGTGTTCGTATGCGTCGTTCTAATGGTGTTTACATGTTGAGTTATAATTTGAAAACCTCTTGTCACTCCCTAGAAGATTGCACCGACTTTGTGTAAGTTGTCCAACGTGAGGCGGAGCAGAGTCTGGTCGAAGTCTGTCAAGATTGATCCCACGTCCCGTCTTTAGATAGAAGATAAACTCCTTAGGCCCTACACTCTTTTAAAATTCAGTTCATTTCTGGTTAGAATTAGGAAACTTGTGCTCACCTGCCAAATCATTTGAATTACGCGAAAACCCTTAGTCTGCTGTCTGCTGTTGACTGTCGAACAATTGTGTAAGTCCCCTTGACATACCAGCAAAATCACATCGAGGCAAACTGAGCCTATTCGCACTAAAAGAACCTTGGAGTTGAACGCACGAACTTTTTGGCAATCTTAGCGTGCAGAATACTTTGATCAAGAGAGAATAGAGCATCCGTTGGGAAACTTTATTCTGTGTTGGTGCGGTCTCAAAAACCACGTTAATAGGATGCTGGTGTCGTACGGATTCTCCTGCAATACTGAGGCCGTACGAAATCTCCTGATGCAATGGTGCCGTACGACTTGGAAGAAATCAATGATGCACTGATGCCGTACGATGTCAACCCTAGCACAAATTTTAGTTTGGAATGGCCGTACGATGCAGGACTTAGCAAAATTTTCAACTTGCAAAGGCCGTACGTCCTTCAATGACAAATAGAATGAATACTGGAGAACTTGAAAATACCATACGGTTTGAGAATCCCTTGAATGCCGTACGACTTCAGGCTCTTCCAAAGTCCGTATGATTTGAAGGCTTAGTACTTGGTGAAAGCACCTTATGATTTCCTTCTCTGGCGCGCCTCTGCAACTGATAAATTCGTGTGGATTCTTGCTCTCTTCCTTCCCTCTGTGATTTCGCTGTGTTTTGTCTTGTCTCCAACCTGTCGCCTCTTCAAATGGCCGTACGAATTGGGGTTCTATTTTTATTTCATTTTTAACTTTAATCGCCTTCCCCTTTGGCCGTACGCTTTTTTCCTTGGTCGAGCTTTGGCAACCTCTTAATTTAATGTTTTCTCCTTTAATTTTTCGCCATTTATTTTCTTTAGCCAATTTCTCCTTTGGCCATACGATTTGTTTAGTAGCTGAGACTTATTTTAATTCGCCTTACTTTATTTAATTTGAGCACTTTAATACCTTTCTTAATGTCCCAGTCGTTTAATTTATTATTTAATTTTTTCCTCCTTCCATTGCTTCCTTTTCTGACGTCTTTTTCGTTCCTTTTATTTTTCTCTTCTTTTCTCTTTTCTTCCCATTCGCCTTGTTCTTCCTTACTTACTCCGTTATTTTCTTTTATTTTCATAGCTTTTTTTATATTTATTTTTTTTTTTTCAATCTTCCGTTCATTTTCTCTCTCCTCCCTTCTCTTCTTTTCTTTTATTTTTCCCCACTTTTGTTCATTTTCTCTCTCCTCCCTTCTCTCTTCTTTTCTTTTTATTCTTTTCCACTACTGTTCATTTTCTCTCTCCTCCCTTCTCTCTTCTTTTCTTTTTATTCCTCTCACTTCACGGTGTGTCCGAACTTTTAATTCTGATGTGTAATACCATTTGCATGTGTGTGGTGGCCTTTTATAACATTCTTCCTCGCAGCACGTTCCTATATATTCTATATCAAACCATTTATCCAGTAAAGGGGCAGGACCAATACCTCGAAAACTTCCGTCGACATACCTTCCGCCGTACTGTTGATACCACGTAACAGCGTCGCCTTGTACTGTCGGTGGTCCCGCCAGGTTAGGAATTATTTTCCAGAGTCCATCTTGAGTTGCGATCTTCCTAACCCTTGGTATTTTTCTTCTTTCTCGACGCATTTGTTTCAGAAGATCTTTTGTATACCCGTCCACCGTTGACACAAACATATCTTCTGTCTTCAACACTGTCTTTAAGCAAGGGGCCTTCTTCTCGAAGTAAGCATCCCATTGCTCCTCAGTCCATTCCTCCTCGTCATCCTTTCGCAGTTCATCTTGTTCTTCTGCCTGGTTCTCCTTTTCCGCTTGGGCTTCCGCGTCCAAGTCCTTGGCTATATATCCCCGTTTTACTCCTTCATAAGGGGCTACATAGTGCCAATGTCCCCCCATTTGACGCCACAATGCAGGGGTTCCGAACACTGCATTGGTCAAGTGCTTGTGTATTCGTGGTACTGCAATTCCTTCCACTCGCTTCTCTGCCAACCTCTCTTCAATTATTTGATCTCGCCCTAATTCTGCCCAGACATTGTCTGCTACATATCCGGGAGCTCCTAGTCCCCAGTCTTGTTTTCTCGGGCCTTCACATTGCACAGGTCAATCTTCCTTTGTTGCATAGCCTAACATGTTGATGGCAGTAGTATTCCTCTCCTTTCTCTCTTGATATGGCTTTAGCTTCGATCCGTTGATTGCCTCTGATATCAGTGACCCATTGAGATTTTCTAACTTTATAGACCCATTATCACCTACTTCCCGTACTCGGAACGGTCCCAACCAACGAACTTTAAACTTCCCCGGCTTGATCTCGTTACGGCCGTTATACTTCAGAACTAACTGTCCCGGTCGGAAATTCATTCGTCGGAGATGCTTGTCGTGCCAATATTTCCGTCGCCGTTGCATGTTCTCCGTCGCCCATTGTGCCATCACTCTTCGCTCGTCCAACTTATTCAGTTGGTATAGTCTTTCCCTTAAACTTTCGGTATCGCCCAACCGATTCTCCACGGCTATCCTCAGACTTGGTACCATATACTCCATCGGCATCACCGCCTCCTGACCGTACATTAATTGGAAAGGCGTGTGGCCCGTTGTTACCTTGTACGTTGTACGATATGCCCATAGGACAGCTGGTAACCTTTCTTCCCAGTCAGCTTCTTCCACGCCACATGATTTGTGAATCACTGACACGAGCACCTTATTTGTAGACTCCGCCTGGCCATTAGCTCGCGGGTAGTACGGACTTGACAGGTTATGAAAAATTTGGACCCCTGTCGTCATCAACCTGATAACATGATTGACGAAGTGTCCTCCACGATCACTCGTGATCCGAATGGGTATGCCGTACCGTGTCACTATTTGCTCATAGATGAATCTTGCCGTACTTTGTGCTGTATTGTCTGGCAACGCTCGAGCTTCCGCCCACTTCGTCAGATATTCTGTAGCGACCACAATATATCGGCATCGATGCAAGTGACTCACCTTCAATGGTCCGATGAAGTCCAACCCCCATCGTTCGAACAATTCCTGAGGCTGTGAGGGATGCAGTGGCATGAAATCCCGCTTCAATGGTTTCCCGACCCTCTGGCAAGTGTCGCAGCCTAACACCCACTCCTTAGCGTCAGTGTGCATCGTCGGCCACCATAGACCTGCCAAGAGAATTTTCCTTGCTGTAGCATCTGGTCCCATATGGCCGCCAGCCAGTCCTTCATGTGCCTCTTTTAGTACGCCAGGTATTTCTTCTTCGACGACACATCTGCGGAGGATCTGGTTGGGCCCCATCTTGTAGAGTAACCCATTGATCAACTGAAATGTCTTACTTTTTAGTACGAGCTTCCTTCTTTCGGCTGGTGGCATATCTTTCGGGAACGTGGATGTGGACAGATATTCTCCAATCTTCTCATACCATGATGGCAATATTGCAATCTGAAATAAATGTGCATCCGGAAAGTCTTCATTCACCCCTCCCTCTGCAGGTTCGCCCGACCGGATTCTGGATAATTGATCGGCAATAACATGGCTCTTTCCCGGCCGTACGATGATGGTGAACGTAAATTCTTGCAACAAAAGTAACCATCTACTCACCCGTCCTTGGATAATCGGCTTGTTTACTAGGTACATCAAGGCTTGGTGATCCACATAGAAAGTGAACGGCGTGGCTAGGAGGTAATGCCTAAACTTCTGTACGGAGTAAACCATTCCTAGTGCCTCACGCTCGGTCGTACTATAATTCCTTTCTGCCTTTGAAAGTAGCCGACTAGCAAAGAATACTGGGTGATCCAACCCGTGTGCTCCCACTTGTGCTAGGGTTGCTCCGATGGCATAATTAGAGGCATCTACATGTACGTGGAATTCCTTATCCCAGTCCGGATACATCAATATGGGTGAGCTGATCAATCGATCCTTCAGTTCCTGGAATGTCGTCTCCTGTTCTCCGGCCCATACAAATGGTTGGCCTTTCCTCGTCAGTAGGTCGAGAGGGTATGACACTTGGGCAAAAATTTTAATGAATCTTCGATAGTATCCCACATGCCCGAGGAAGGACTTTACACCAGTCACGTTCTCCGGAGCCTCCATCTGTACGATGACTCGCACCTTGTCGGGATCCGTTTTCAACCCAGCTTTGCACACAATGTGTCCGAGCAACTTCCCTTGTGGCACCATAAATCTGCATTTCTTCGGATTCAAGGCAAGGCGGGCTGCTCTACACTGTTCCATGCACTCGCCTAAAGCTTTCAAATGTTTTTCCTTATCGCTATAAATCGACCAATCATCAAGGAAGGCTTTGAAATTACCTACCGACATTTTATCAAAGATGTGGAGTATTATCCTCTGGAATGTAGCTGGTGCGTTGCATAATCCAAACGGCATTCGGTTGTATGCGAACACCCCGTCCTCGACGACGAACATAGTCTTTAATATGTCCTCGGCGATACTGATCTGATTGTAACCCGAGAAGCCATCTAGAAAGGAGTACATTTCATGCCTGGCAACTTCTTCCAGAATCGAGTCGGTGAAGGGAATGGGAAATGGATCCTTGATAGTCACTGCATTCAGACTACGAAAGTCAACACAGATTCTAATTTGCTCCTTCTCTTTCTTCAATGATATGACGATCGGCGATACCCACTCGCTGACCTCCACCTTAAAAATGATGCCGGCCTCCAGCATATTCTCAATCTCCTCCTGTACTTTAGCGGCATAGTTTTTGTTCATTCTGTACGGTCGCTTTCGTACGGGCTGGGCTCCCGGTACGAGAGGAATCCTGTGTACGCATAACTCCGGTGGTACGCCTTTTAAATCTTTGTACATCCAGGCGAAAGCATCTTTATATTCCATAAAAATTCTGAACGCTGCCGCTTTCAGGACAGGGTCCCAATCATCACCCACCAAAATCTCCTTAGGTTTGGCTGATTCCCCAAGGTTCACCTTTTCCAGCGTTGGTTCCTCGTACCTAATGATTTTGTCCTCTTCAAACTTGTGTGCTGGCGTCACATCCAATTCTGCCATGCCTTCTTTATATTCTCCGTACTCAGGTGGAAATGTTTCATTGGTCGAGCCCTTGTCTTGTTCTGCTTCTCCCTCCTTAACCTGCAGCATGTTACAATCCGAGTGGAAGACTTCATAATCCTCCATCTGCCAGTGAAATAGTCCGCTCAGTGAACTGGTCTCATCTTCCGAGCAACTGCCAATCTCTAGCACCCCTTCTTCATCTGGTTCCATTAACTTCCTCTCATCATCATCTGAGTCTCCTCCGGATTCAAATGCCGAGGATGCTAAATCCTCACTGACGGCCTGGTTCTTCAGATCAATGGTATATTTCCTCCCCCGATTTTCTATTGAAAGTGTATTCCGCTTCCAGTTGTGGGTTGCCTTGGCAGCTATCAACCATCCCCGTCCCAAGAGTGAATCGTACGCCTTTTTCTCTAGTGGGATGACCACAAAATTTAGGAGAAACAGCTGCGTGCCGATCAAGACCTTCTGTTCCATTAGTGTACCCAACGGTCTGATGCCATGTTGATCTGCTCCCACGAGGTGGAATGTCGGGGGCCAAAGAGTCGGCTTACCCAGACACTTCCAGGTCTCTTCTGGCAGTACGTTTACTCCTGAACCACCATCGACGATAGTGTTAGATAATTTCATGCCCAAGATTTGCATCTCGACGACGGCTGGTTTCCTCCCGATGCTTACTGCGAGTAGCATGGGGTCTGCAGTCTCGGCTACCACTTCTGGCGTACGTTCTGGTGAATTCTTCGGAAGATTTTCTTCAATAGCATTTGTAAGTGCTACTTTGAGATAAGGCATTGTTTGCAAAAGATCAGTTACCTTAATGGGTACGGTTGTGTGAAGCACCTGCCGTACGATATTCTTCTCCGACTCCGACTGTAGCAACGTATTGGTAGCTTTCGGGTTCTTGCCTTCATTCGCCATTGCTTCTTCTACTTTTGTCTTGGCCTCCCGAAATCGTTCTTTCTCCGTACGAGGGTCTGGGTAATTTGCCCTTTTTGACTGTGCCCTTGTGATCGCCAAGACTTCCTCGTCGGCTACCTCCAGCATATTGATACTTCCTTTTTGCTTCGGACAGTCGGTGTCTTCATGATCACCCGGTCCACACCACTTGCATAGTTTTCCCCTGTTGCCTTGGCCGCTCTGACAATCCCTGGCAAAGTGACCCCATTCATTGCAGTTCCGACACTGGATCATCGGTCGTCCTTTGCTATCGTACTGAATTTTGCTTCTCGGCGTATTTCTTCGATTGTTGCGGTAGCCTCCAGGGGATGCATTGTTGTTCTGTGGCTTTGGTGGCGTGGTTGGAGGGGTTGACTGTTCGCCTTGAGTGAAGAATACTTGCGAACTTTTGGTTTTTAAGTTGTATGGGCACTCCTTGATGGAGTGTCCCATAGCCTGGCAGATGTCACAGAATAACTTTTTTGGGCAACTTGCCTTTGTGTGACCTTCCGTTTTACAGTCCGTACACCATAATTCATTGGCCTCTTTGGATCCGTCCTTGTCGGCCTTCAGTTCTTTCATTATCCGCATCATATCCCGCCGAAGGGCTTGTACCGTTGCCGATTCATCGTCACTTTCCTCGGCACTCTCGTCGTCATCCCTCTTCTTCCCCTTCGAGGAAGTCCTATTCTCACTTTCAATATCCATCGCCCGATTGTATGCTTCGGTGTACGAGGATGGCGGCACTACTTTCATTTTTCGCCGAAGTGAGGGAATCAGTCCTTCAATGAACCATCTTTTCTTTAAACCATCTGCCGGCTGTGCCTCCAGCTTCCCTATTAAGTCTTTCAACCTCCTGTTGTAGGTCCATACGTTCTCATGCTTTCCTTGTTTGGTATGATATATTTCTGTGACGATCTCACTATCGTCCCGTAGAAGTTTGAACTCCGCTTCAAAATTTTGCTTCAGGACCCTCCATGGCTCGTGCGGCGATTATTGAGCAATCAGCCAAGCGCGTCTGGGGTGTTTAACGATATAGCCGGATCGCGATGGGTCATCCTACCCGCTGGCTATCCAGATAGTCTCGCATGTCTTGCAATGCCGTACGGGATCCTCAGAGCCATTCCCCATGAATTTCGGCAACTTTTGCCGATCCGGTTGAGCCATCTTCACCGGTTGACCTCCTTGTTGACCTCCTTGTGTTTTGGACCCGATTAGACTAGTGGATTCCTCGCTACGTCCCTGTGCGTCACCAGCACTCTCGGCTACGTACGAGTCACTGCCACGTCCTCCGTCAGCGTCCGCAACACCGTGGGTCTCCTCAGGATCCCGCCGATGCTCTCACTTTTGGGGTCTTGGCTGCAGGCTTCCCCTCAACTTTGTTATTGATGGGTTCGAGAGAGGACAACTCTGAGAAATACGTCGATCTTCATTCAAATCATCTTCATTTGCATAAAGGTTATATTTTTGTAATGTCCCCGTTTTTAGCTCTTCACTTTTCAGTGATTGGTAGCCTATTCCCAGTGTGTTGTCGGCTAGTCAGTGGCAGAATTAGGGTTTCCGACTGTTTGATGGGTTCTCTTGAAGATTCAGGGTTTTGCTTGTTTGAGTTTTGCTTGTTGGGTTGGGTGTTTGGATTGATTCATACAGGTTTTAGAGGGCTTAGTGTATAACACTTCTTGGCATTTTGAGCATCTTTAGGAATTTACTATTTTTAGTAAATTCTAATTTTAGCAGTGGTCCAGTTGGCATCAATCCAGTCAACTTTCCTCTTCTGGCAATTCATTGGGTAATTCTCATTTTTGGCTTAAGGGGTTCATTTCGAAGATATAAGTTATTTTAAGTCAAAATGTTTTATTTTTAAAACACCCCTTGGCCTAGTGTTATAACTTAATAGTTGTTTTAAAGAAGGGGACTTTGAGGGGTATTTTCTCATGAAGGAAATATTTTAATATTTCTAAAGTTTATAATTGCTCAAAGGGAAAATGGATGCCTTTTTGAAGGAGATTATATTTTATTTAAAAAAGAGAAGTGATTAATATTTCACAAGGAAAGTACGCCATTGGGAAGAGAGTGTTTGGGTCAAAGTTTAAACCTAAAAGCAGCTTGGGATTAGGGCGCACCTTCTAGAAAGCTCTTCGGAAGTTATAAATTGGAGCTCGGGGTCCTCATTTTGTTTATCTAATGAATTTGCAAAGATATGCTGCCGGATTGGCTTTGGGATTGCTTCGAGGAATGTAAGCCTCCTAGCTTGGCTCTTCTTCTTGCTTGAAAGACAGCAACTAGTTGAGAGGTTTAGTTGTAGTTGGTTTCCTTTCATTGTAATTGGTTCTTCTCACATTTTGTAGTTGAGTTATTGTATTTTCTGTCAATTTTAGAGTTGTTGGTTTTGTATGGCTGTAGGTTGTTTTTACTCACAACTCAAGAAACAGAAATAATATTGTTCTGGGTACTGTTCCAATCTATTTTCCTATGTAGGGCGACCATTTGTGCAAGTTTCCAGAATTTTATTTGGAATTATCTAAAGTAAATCGCCCTTGCTTGCAGGCAATTTCACTTTGTAAGTGCTTTGGAAGCCGTGCAAAATAAATAGGGGTCTTTGTGAGAAGTTTTTGTGATCCATCTTCATTGTCATTATCATTAGAATGTTTTGCATTTGATTTCACGTCAATAGGGTTAGAAATGAGTGAGATATGATCATTTTTGTGTGGTGCTAGGTTGCTGTTTTACCTTTTTAAAGTGCAGATCTGTCTTAAACTGAATATTCAGTTTGGTATTTGAGTGAAGTAAAGGGTCTTGGCATTCTTGTTAAGCAAGGAGAATCCTCTTAATTGATGTACGCTGTATTGTTCTAATTCTATGCTCTTGGCAGGCGATTTCTCTTCATATTGTAAGCTGAACAGTAGTACTGTCAGCCGTTCTCTAATCTTGCTTATCATGTTTTGTAACGATTACTATACATTCTGAAGTGCTTTGTAATTCTTTATATCTCCGCCCTATGGTAGCTCCATTCCCACTCCGGGTTTGAAAGCACATTCTGGGTGTTGAGTTTACTTTCAGCATTCCCGCTTATTTTCCTTAATTGCATTGTAATTCTTAGCATCTCCGTCATATGGTAGCTTCCATTCCATCTCGGATTGGAAAGCACATTCTTGATGTCGAGTTACTTCAGCTTATTAGTTGGTAGGGATCCTCTGACCATATGCTCGTCGTTCTCCGGCGCATTCTTGGTTAGAGTTACCTTCAGTTGCATTTGTTTAAGGCACTGACGATCCTCTTGCCATATGATAGCCTCTCTCTTGTTGAGATTGAGTGCGCATTCTTGGCAAAGAGTTATATTGTAACTGCTGGTTTGATTTATCTAACCCTAACGGGTGCTTTCTGCATTGTTGTGTACTAGGAAAGAAATTGAAAAATTCGAAACAAGATATTTCAATTAGTCAATCCAAATGGCATGACTAAAAACTCAACGTGGCCATAGTGACATCTAAATGCTGTCTTCTCAACATCAGATCCTCTCATCCGAATCTGGTAATAGCCCGATCTCAAATCGATCTTTGAAAAGAACTTGGCTCCATGTAGCTCATCAATGAGCTCATCTATCCTCGGAATGGGGTATCAATTTTTGATGGTGCTTTGATTCAAAGCACGATAATCCACACACATGCGAACGGTACCATCCTTCTTCTTCATAAGTACAACTGCTGAAGCAAAGGGACTCTTACTTGGACAAATGAAGCCCATCTCCAAGAGTTCCTTAATGTTTTTCTCAATCTCATTTTTCTGCTTCTTAGGGTACCGATATGGAGTTGTAATAACTAGTTTAGCTCCTTCCTTGAGCTCAATGACATGCTCTGAACCCCGTTCAGAAGGTGGTCCAGGAAGTAAATCAACAAACACCTTGCTCTTCTTTGTGAGTAAAGACTGAATATCAGGAGGATAGTCTCTCTTTGTTTCAACCGGACTAGCAGGAAGAATCATGCATTCTGCAGCCCACTCAACTTGATCATGACGAATCAGCCTTGCCATTCTCTTGAATGACACAATCCGGGGACCACCATTAGACATTCCTCTTAACACCACCTTCTTCCCATCGGATTGAATTTTGAGCTCCATGGTTTGCAAATTTAAGGAGATCTCTCCAAGTGAACGCAGCCATTGAATGCCTAGGACGACATCCGTATCTCCAATGCTGACCACATAGAAGTCATCCTTGACCTCATAATTGCCCAATTGCATAGACATGTTTGAAATCTTCTTGGTGCAAGAAATGTGGAACCCATCAACAACCATAACCTTGAAGCCTTCGAAATCTTCTGTTTGCAGCCCCTTCTTTGCCACCACAACTTCATCAATGAAGTTATGCGTTGCTCCAGTGTCAATCAAAACAACTATTCGCTGCCCCTTAATCATCCCGCGAACTTTGAAGGATTCATTTTTTTGAAAGCTCGATAGTTGAGCCAAGGTACCTCCACTTCCTTTTTCATCTTCAGACTCTTCTGGAGCTCTTTCCACTTCGCTGTCATCAAAATCAGACTGCTGATCTGAAAAATCAGAATTACTTTCTTCAGCTGAATAGTATTCAATTTGATGAAATTTGACTCCCTTTGGGCAAACATGATCTTGGGACCATTTTTCTCTACACCGGAAACATAACCCCTTTCTTCTGAGTTCATTAAGTGTCTCTGGATCCAATCTTGTGACATGAGGTTTATGCTGTTTGAACTCCTTATGATGAGGTCTTTGATGATGTCTTTTTCCTTTATCCCCTTTGTGAAATGATGGCTTGGATTGAAACTTTGCTTTAGGAGCAGCCCACTTCATTTTTCTTGCTTTCTTCATTGCCTCCTGTAGGGAGGGTGGATCAAAAGCTTTAATCCAACCCTTGAGTGGCTCCATCAATCCTTCACTGAATAGGATCACTAGACGCCTCTCAATGATTCCCGTGACCATGACTGAAAGTCTCTGAAACTCAGCTATGTAGGCATCAATTGTGCCATATTGCATAAGCTGTGCCAATTCTTTGAAATGCACTTCAGGATTTTTTTCTCAAATCTCTCTATGATCCTATTGGTGAACTCATCATAGGTAGTGATAGACCCATGACCTAAAGTGACTAGGCCATGGTACCACCACTCGTGTGCCACCCCATCTAGGTGTAGTGTAGTGAACTTAATCGCCTCTTCTTCTGCCATGGGTCTAAGAGCTAGGTAGTTGTCTAACTTTTGTATCCAAGCTCTTGTTGAACTGTTGTCACTCCCATCAAAGTGTGGAAGCATAACCTTGTTGATAGCTTGATGCAAATCCCCTTGCACTACTGACCTCCTTTGTTCATGATGCATTCCTTGTCCTTTATTCTTCCTTTTATGATCCATGAAATCATTGTAAGACATATCTATCTTAATTTC
>VDFB02365486.1:0-16911 GCA_007258455.2 Sequoia sempervirens
CCCCTGTTCTATAAAGGGGATTTCATGGCTAAAAGGAGTTCATAATTTATTTATTGAGTCTAGAAAGGGGTCACATTAGATACTATACTCTAAAAGTATAATAGAATGTAAAAATGTATTTTAGTAGATATATCAAAAGAAAGTTTAAGATGAAAGTTATACTGTATAAAATCTTAAATATGGTTTTACAAAGCAATAGCAGAAATGAAGAAGAATTTTAGTTCTAAAATGTTGCTCTCCTATGTATTTTCTTCCAAGTTATGAATGGAATTGTTAATTATGATTTCATTTGTCTTCTATCATTTGAACCGAATGAATGAACTTGTTTTATGCTTCAGTTCAATGAGTTGATTAAATGATAAAGCAAGGTCATTAGTTTGTGAGAAAAGGATATAGGATTTAGTAAGGAAGAGATGTTTTGCAACACAGTGACTTAGATGTTACAAAGTGGCATTCTAATAGTCCATTAATTTCTGAAGTTCAATCAGAATCATGTTACCGATTGATTACAAGTTATAACTCTTTTTCTACCTTAAATAAGGCACTGATTTTTTTATTAATATATCTTGTGGTTAGTTGAGCTAATATTGAATTTTTCCTAGGATTAAAGATGAAGAATGATTCATAAAATACTCTAAACTACATTGCCCCAATTTTAAGTATGTAAGTGCACTCCTTGAAATAAGTAACACTTCTATCTAAGGTTTGTCGAGCCTTTGATAAGGTGAGTTTCTTGTGATTGTGCATCTATGTGAAGAAATACTCTTGACCTAATGTGAGATAGTATAAGTATCCATGGGATTACCCTCCCTGGGTCTCATAGAGCCCGAAGAGAAGAAGTGAAGTACTAATTACTTTACTTAGGTGTTATCCAATCCTCAACCTTGTTTATAATTGAGTTGTGGAAAATTCATAAGCTAGGACTAAGATTAAGTTTGGTTCTAAAAAAATAACCAACACATGGTTGGATACCTAGCTATGCTACACCATGTCACCTTCTCTGAATAAGACTTTTTCACACCAAAATATAATCATAACAACCCCCTTCACCTTGAAGTATGTGTTAATAAACACAAGATCAAATGGGTCCTAGTAGACAGTGGAGCAAGTCTAAACATTTTCTCACTAAAATTGGTGAGAGCATTGGGATACTCTAAGAATTATATAGACAAAACCAATAAAATTTTGATCAAAGCTTATGATGATGTTGAGCATTCTTCCAAAGGCGTAATTTCACTTCCTGTGAGAATTGGTCTAGCGATACAAAGCACAGTTTTCCATGTCTTGGATCTTGATTTGCATTACAACCTTCTACTTGGCCGCCCATGGATTCATGTCGTGAGGGATATCCCATCCACCTGCCATTAATGCCTCAAGTTTCCACATAATGGCACTAAAATCATTATTCTAGGTGACCCTGATCCTTTTCAATATTGTTCAAACCTAAAAGGAATTGTCGAACATTCAAGAGGCCTCATCTTCTACTTCATCCACCATTCCATCTCACTATATTGACCCATCCACCCTTGTCAAATCATACACTCCTTGCACCACACCTTCCACACCAAAGATCTAAATCCAAGATAGATGATGCAGAGAGTACAACATGAAGAGTCTCTTTTTCATTGGAAAATTGCCTACATCACCAAATTCATATGGTAAACCACACCTTGTGCAGCCCAAAGTTATCATCGGTAATCCCCCTACCACCTTCACTAAGTTGGGGGAACTTGCAAAAGAATCTTTAGATGATCATATTCTCACATGATTGTACCGAGAAGAGGAGGAAATTGAAACTAAGAAATTTCCAATTAAACAGTACTCAAGAGGGTTCCAAATAATAAGGCGACATGAATATGATGGAAACAGTGACCTTGGTCTAAATAAACAAGGAATGATGAAACCCCTAAAACCTCCTAAAGTACTAAAGAATCATGGTTTAGGGTTTGTACCAGTAAAAGTAACTATCTAGGGTATTAGGTTATCTTCGAGTGAGTTTTTTGATGCTTCAGATGAGATCAAGACATACAAGGACCCTTGGGATTATGATGTTGATTCCAAGGAATATGAATGGGACTCCCTCTCCTCCACTACTTTCATGGACCTCGATAAACTATTTCGGACATTTGATGAGCTTTCCCTTGAAGCACAATTCGGTCAAATGCTTACAATTAATCCCCTGCCAAGCTTGTCAAGTCCCTATCCAAAAGTACCTTTGAACAAAGAAGAGTGGATCAAACACTTTTGGGAAACCATTGATTCTACCTCTTAGGAACCTGATGACTCTACTTATGTCTTTACCTTATCATCCTACACAATGAATCTTGACAATATTTATGATGGCTTACCCCATGTCTACCCTCAACTCATAGATTGGGATCAACAAGAACCACCAAGTTTGGACACTTTCGAGAATGATGAAGCCATCCTTGAGTTCTTGGGACTTCATGAGGGAATATCAAGTGGGGATCATAAGGTTGGATTTTCTATAGAACCTAATTATGCAACATACTTTAGTGAGGTCATCCTGTCCTCTAGTCGCAAAAGTGAAAATGAAAAAAACAAAAATAAAAATAATAGGTCTTTAGGTGAAAACCGAAAGGTGCCTACTAACCATGAAAAAGGTAAAAATAAAGGATGTATCCAAACGTGAAAACCTCTTTGAGGTGCTTGAGGATGGATGACTAGACTATCTCCCTATAAAATGAGAGAGATTGTTGTTGCTTATAGAAGACACAAAAGAAGTAAACATTGGTACACAAGACAATTCCAGAATCATACAATTAGCAGCATCTTTGACCATCAAGGAAAAACCTGGGTTTATAACATTCTTTTCAGAAAGACAAGTCAATTTTGCATGGTCATATGCCAATATTCCTACATTGGATCCTAAACTTGTTTTGCATCACTTGCCACTCTTTCCAAATGCTAAGACATATAAACAAAAGTTAAGAAAAAAGCATCCCCAAATTGCACTCCTTGTCAAGGTGGAACTAAAGAAACTCTCGGATGTTGGATTCATTCACTTGATTGATTATGCAGATTGGATATCAAACCTCGTTCCTGTCATGAAACCAAATGGTCAAATCAGAGTGTGTATAGATTTTAAAGATCTCAACAAATCTTTTCCCAAAGATGATTTTCCTTTACCAAACATCAATATCATAGTAGACCTTACTGCTGAGTATGAAATGCTATCACTTATGGATGGATTCTCAAGTTATAATCAGATAAGAATTTCCACTGAAGATCAATGAAATACATCTTTCACATGCGCTTGGGGAAGCTTTTTTTGGAATTTCATGCCATTTGGGCTTAAAAATTCTGGAGCTACCTATCAGAGAGCCATGACAACTATTTTTCATGACTATATGCATGTACTCATGGAAGACTATGTTGATGACCTTCTCTCTAAGTCTCTATAATGAAGTGGTCATCTAGTAGTATTGGACAAGATTTTCACATGACTAGAAAAGTACCAACTTAGGCTAAATCCTAATAAATGTATTTTTGGGGTCCAATCAGGAAAACTCCTAGGATATATTGTCTCTTGTAGAGGAATATAAGTTGATCCCATCAAAGTAAAATCAATCTTGGACATACCACCACTAACCAACATTAGTCAATTAAGAACATTACAAGGAATACTACAATCAATCTGTAGGTTCATTGCTCAACTAGCAGACAAGATCCTTCCATTTCAATACTTGTTACGAAAATGAATTCCCTTCAATTGGATAGAGAAATTCCAAGAAGCATTTGATCAGATCAAGCATTACCTATTGACTCCACCAGTTCTCATGCCTCCTATTGATGAAATACATTTGATACTATATGTGACAGCAACCACATCAGCACTGGGGGAATTATTAGCACAGAATGATAATGATGGCAAAGAAAGAGTGATTTATTATATCAATCGCACCTTAGTTGGATATGAGTTGAACTATAGTCCTATCGAACAAGCATGTCTATTAGTGATATTTGCAGCAAAAAAATTAATACATTACATGTTGAATCACAAGACAAAACTGATCACCAAAATTGATCTTTTGAAATACCTTCTTAGTAAAGTAGCTCTGACAGGAAGACTAGCTAAGTGGGTTATGATCCTAAGTGAGTATGATATTGAGTACATGGAACAAAAATCAATAAAGGGACAAGTGATAGCTAACCAACTTGTAGACGCACCAGTAAAAGAAATCCTTCGATATCTGATTTCCCAGATGAATCAATCTTTGAATAGAGACATCGACATCATGAAAACTATACTTCGATGGATCCTACACAAGTCATGGTTCAGTAGCCATCATTTTGTTCATCACACCTCAAGGATACTCCATTCCCAAATCTTTCCAAATAGCATTTCCATGCACAAAAAACATGGTTGAGTATGAAGCATTATCGACAAGATTACGAATGACAATAAAATGGAAAATCAAGGATCTTCAAGTCTGGTGATTCTCAATTAGTGATTAAGCAGGTCAATGATGATTATGACACCAAAGATGATAAATTGATTCCCTACAAGCGCATGGTATATAGTTTCATATTGTACTTCAACAATATTACATGTGAACAGATACCGAGAATACAGAACAAAGCAGCTGACACAATGGCTACAATTGTATCTCTCTTGGACATTCCTAACAATGCTTCACAATATGAGTTCTTGGTAGAACAACTGTTGATCCTTGCATTCAATGTCCCTGCAACTGAAATTGTGTGTGAACTTGTTGGTCTTGAATCTCCTAGGTACAAAGATATCTACAGTTACTTGCATGACCATATCATCCCTCCTAACTTGTCCCTCAACCAATGCAAAGCCTTTATCTGAAAAGCATCCAAATATGCCATCATCAGAGATACCCTTTACCATTGTAGCCTAGATAGTACCCTTCTCTAATGTCTCGAATCAAATGAAGTACAAATATCCTTACAAGAGGTACACCACAGTATATGCAGAGCTCACTCTGCTAGTCCAACCTTAGCTAAGAAGCTCATGAGAATGGGATATTATTGGCCTACAATGGAACATGATGCCTATCACTTTATGAAGAAATTTCACCAGTGTCATATTCATGGAGATCTTATACATGCACCAACTCAGGAACTACAAATGCTAACTTCGCCATGGCCATTTTCTCAATGGGGGCTCAACCTCGTAGGAAAGATCCATCCCACCTCCTCTAATGGACATGAGTTTATTCTTATCACTACTAAGTACTTTACAAAATGGATTGAATCCATACCACTGACTTACATTACTAGAAAGCAAATAGCCAAGTTCATCCTGAATTACATCATCTACCGCTATGGTATCCCACAGTCCATCATTATGGATAATGGTCGCCCTTTTAAGAGTTAGGATGTTAATGAACTTTGTGAAAAATTTCATATCCAACACTATTTTTTGACTCCATATTACCCCCAAGGTAATGATCAAGTTGAGGCATCTAATAAGACAATCCTAAAAATCTTAAAGAAGATTGTCAATGACGTTGGCCAAGACTGGCACCTACAACTTAATCCTACTTTATGGGCTTATCACACCAGTGTCTACACCCCTACAAGAGCTACAACATATTCTCTTGTCTATGGATCTGAAGCAATACTTCCTATAGAGTTTGAGTTACCATCCCTGCGAGTATCCATGCAAGGCTTGATTGACCAAGAAGAATATTGTGTATCCCATCTACATGAGCTAGAGTTACTAGATGAAAAGAGACATAATGGTTTAACACATTTGTAAGAATATCACAATCACCTTCAATGCAAGTAAAATAAGAAAGTTCAACCTACAAGATTTTCCATTGGTGACCTAGTCTTGAAAGAAAACCTAAAGAATCAAGTAGAATGAGAGAATCCCAGAAAGAAGAAAATCTGAAGAATCAAGCAGAATGAGAGAAGCTCAAAAAATTTGAATCTAATTGGTTGGGCCCTTATATCATCACAACATCATATGGATCTAGTGCTTATCATCTTTCTACTCTTGAAGGAGAACCATTGTTCGAGTGTATCAATAGCACGCATCTTCACAAGTACTACACTTGATTCTTAGACTATCCTCTTAAAAAATACAAAAAATACAAAAAAATCAAAAAATGGTCACCCTGATGAAAACTTGGCAAACAGGCATCTTGGTAATAATAAAAAAATCAAAAAATGAGAAAAATCAAAAAAATAGTAAAGAGAAATAATTTGTCCAAAAGTGAAAACCACTTCGGTGGTGCTTTGGATAAGTACCATGGTGAAAACCTGGCAAACAGGTGCCATATGTAGTCAGTCTATGCTCCTTTGTCTATTATCACTTTATCTAGTCCTTTCATCCATTTTTGCATGTCACTTGCTCATAATAAAGCTGTCATCCTTTCCATGGCTTGAGAACCACCAACATTTAGCATCCTTTTCCTTTATGATCATCCTCTACATTCGCCACCTCCCCTAGCGAATAATATAGTCATCCTATACCTAACTAGGGGCAATTCCTTGACTCACGTATTCATGGGGAATAACACATGGTATAGGCCTTTTAAAACATCAAAAAAAAATAAAAATAGAAAACCTTCAAAATCCAAAAAAAAATCATAAAACATCAAAATCCAAAAAAAATCATAAAACATCAAAATCCAAAAAAAATACAAGACATCAAAATCCAAAAAAAAATAGAAAACCTTCAAAATCCAAAAACATTGAAAAACTTCAAAAACTCCAAAAATAGAGTCTAATTATGAGTTCGAGTCAATTTGTGTTTGTAGGTTTGAACTACGTTGCTCTACGCATTTTCTACACAGGTAAGGCTCATCTTAAATGAGCCCCCAAGACATTAGGTCAATCCTTTTAGGTTGTCCAAATAAAATATTGACTCAGTCTTTTGTCAAATAAGGCAAAGTCATGTTGTGTTGAACTACAAGGTCTCTACATGTATAACATAGGCAAGGCCATCAATTAATGAGCCCCCAAGGCCACCTAGGTCAGCCCCTTAGGGTTTGTCGAGTCTAGCCATATTTTGGGTCCACAAGAAATCATCATTCAAACTAAATCATGAATCAACAAACAAACATAACCAACCATAATCTTTTATCTTCAATCAATCATCTTATCATCAATCAATCAATCTGGTCATTCAATCGGAATGCGGCATCATGTTGTTTATCTCTCTCAGTCCTATCTCTTTTCTTTTATCAAGATGCATCCTTCCTAAGATTAGACTTTGTCATTGGTCAATTTGGTCCTTCACCTTAAGCAGGATGTGTCTTTCTTGTAGTTAGGTGCCTTGTCAACATTTTTCATTTGGTCAACTTTATTAGATGTGTTCCTTGCCTTGAACAAGATGTCTTTCCTAAAAATTAGGTATCATCACATCGCTTGGACATATCAATCAATCTTTGTCAAACAAACAATCAGTCTTGTCAATATTGTCAATCAATCTTGCCTCAATCAGGATGTGTCTTTCCTGAAATCAGGCACAATTAGTCAACCTTGTCAACCTTATCAATCAATCTTTGTCAAAATCAATAAACCTTGTCAACCTTATCAATCAATATTTGTCAAAATTAATCAATCTTTTCAACCTTGTCAACTGATTTTTCCTTAATCAGGATGTGTCCTTCCTGAAACTAGGCCCAATCAATCAAATCAATTGGTCAACATAAGTCCAACTTGTCAATCAATCCTTATCAACCTATCAATCAATTTGGTCACCTTGGTCAACTAAATCAATCATCTTAATCAATCGTATTAGTATCCTTGGAAAATACTCTCTATTTGCAAGCACTTTGTTGATCTAAACTCATCTTATCTTTTTGATTATTCTTTGATCATGTTACTAGTTACCTTGAGGATGTCTTATTAAGGGATTTAGAGGGATGATGATGGATCATGGCCTCTTTTCTTTGTTTGTTGTCTGTGGTTTGTCATGACAAAAAGACTACAATAATTGGGTCCCTAGTATGAGTCAAGGCATTCCTTGTCTATTGACTTTGTCTTTTGGTTGTTTGTCTCTCACAAATGGTCACCTTGCACACCTTGGTCTATATCATACCATGGTGTTTGTGCTCCATTTACGACAATTTTGATACTCGATGATGATAAATATAAAAGCATGAAAGTTGGTCCCTTTTCATTTCTCGCCTAACTTTCCATCTCCATCTCCTTTCCCTTCTCTCACGCTAACATCCATCTCTTACACGCTAACATTTCTTCCATCTACATCTTGATAGAGTCCTATGGCACATAAACAACATCTTGCATACATAATCGCATTCAACAACATTATCACATAAAACATCTTCATCATAAGCAACACTATCATATTAGGTCACATATATTTGCATAAGAAAATACAAAAATATAGAGATCATCCATATGGAATTAGCATTTTATCATCACATTAGCATCATCATTGTATTATACATTGCATCATGGCATCACATAGCATTGAAATCCATATCATATCACATTTTACATCATAATCCATTTGCATTACAATTCATATAACATTGCATTTCACATCACATTGCATTCCATACACATTACATCCCAATAATAATAATAGGGCATACCACATCACATATCACATTTTTCATTCACATTCAATCATTACATTTTTCATTAATTTGAGTTCACATGTCATTACATTAACATTAAATTGAACCTAAATATTACATTACATTCATAACATCAGGTCATCATCCATACATGTCATGATAACCTAAACATTCCATCGCATCAATACATCTGCATATCACATTGAAGTTGTCAAATTAGGTTATTTCCATTGCATTCATCACTCATACATATCATAATAAACATACATCATCATATATGCATTACACAATCATATAAAATGCATCCATAAACATATCACATTGCATTTATTGAAATTAGGTCATCTATATTGCATTTTCCATCTGTACACATCATAAAAAATCATAAACATTCATAACATAGTCATAAAAGCATAATCATAGAAGCATACTAAACCATCTCATGATCATATAAAATACATCAATACACATCATAATCATAGCATGATCATCCAGAATAGGTCATCAGCATAAACATAAAAACATAAATCATATAACAATGCATATCATCAATCGCCACCAAAATCATATCATATATATCGCTCAAAAAATAATGTGTCATAGGTACAACATCAAGACGTATCCAATAAAAGTGGAGCTCGCAGGCTTGATAATCACAAATAACAGTGTCCATACTATATGATAAGTAAAAGGTGCCCTAGCCTAAACTGCCATGCTCACCTATCCCTGGGGCATCTCTATCCTCTCTACGTGGTGACTCCTTGGCCCTGTGCTTTGAGGTGGAAGGCGGCCTATCATATGGGGTGGCTCATCTGGCATCTAATGTCTCCCCCTAGGATCTGCTTTGGGTCAACCTGTTGTGTATCCAACTATGATACCTACCTCGTGAACCACTATCTATCTTTGAAAAGGAGGGCTCCCTCCTCTCTGCAGGTACCACCCTCTCATATAAGTCTATAATAATGACTAGCCCTCACTACTGTATTCAATTTCATTTTCTGATGAACGTTTGTTGAAATTTTGATAAACTCTCATCGGAACATTGATGAACCACTGCAAAAAATTTTGTTATAACATTTTCGTCACTTTACCGACAAACCTTGAAACGTCGAACTCACGACGTGAATTCATCGGTACTCGCCATGGTTAAGGTGTTCTTATGTTCGTCGAACTTCCGATGAAACGTGTGTCACTTTATCAACGAATCGTAGCTACAAAACAAGCGGCGAAAATCAACCAGAATGTCGGAACACCGCTAGCCAATTGTCGAAATAGCGACGAAATAGGAATGTCATAACGTCGGTCATTTCGTCAGAGGTACAACAAGTTTGTCGGTCGCTTTTTGAAGTTTCGTCGGTCATGTTCGACAAAACTGTGCAATTTAGAAAAAAAAAAATGTAATTGGCTGGTGTAAAGCCAAATTCAACAATGTTTGCCAACATCCTCCCTGCCTGTTCCAAAAGGGGAGCTTTGTAAATGGTATGGACATCCATCAAAACATAAAGCATAGAGGATTTTCAATTAGTTGTAGTTGCAACTGCCCTATTAGACATGTATGCAAAATTTCAAAGCATAGACAAGGCACGTGAACTGTTTGACAGAATGCCTCAAAGAAATGTCATCTCATGGACTGCAATGATTGCAGGATATGCACAAAATAGATTTGTTCAAAAGGATTTAGAAATTTTAAAGCAAATGTAATTGGCTGGTGTAAAGCCAAATTTGACAACCTTTGTGAGCATCTTCCCTTCCTGTGCCAAAAGGGGAGCTTTGGAACAGGGTATGGACATCCATCATAACATAATGGAAGGGGGAGTTTTTTCAAATATTATAGTTGGAAATTCTCTAGTAGACATGTATTCAAAAGGTGGAAGTATAGATAAGGCACGTGAACTATTTGATGGAATGACTCAAAGAGATGTCATCTCTTGGAATGCAATGATTGTAGGATATTCTAATGATGTTTCAATAACTTTGGGTGTTTATCTTCTCCCCATCAATTTGTATGCAATTGACATGTGGTTACTTTTGTTATCTCTTATGTGCATAAACAACTATTTTGCATGTGTGTACTTCAAAAGAAAATAACGATAAAATTACCAAGTTTCAAAGTTACTACACAAGGGTTGCAAATGATAATAATAATGATGGTTGTATTTGAGAAGGCATTAGGGAAGAAATTTCCTCTAAAATTTGTTGATAAACCTAAAGATTTTGAAACTATATATGCATTTATAGAGAAGGTTGAGAAGGAATTGCAGTGGGAAAGCATTACATGGAAGATCTATTTATTTAGTGGCCATTGGAATGCTGACTTCCCTAATATATGACCTCAAGAATCAATTATAAATCAATAACAGATTGAAAAGCTATATATTCTCTTTTTTGTAAGAGGATGGAATTTTCGGATAGAAAACTTTTGGGTTCTTTCACATTGTACAACAACAAAAGAGTGAGTTTTCTCTCTTCATCATATAACAAAATATATACTAGGAAAAATACATTACTAATGTTGTGATCTAGCTAAAGATGCCCAGATGAGATATAAAGCTTCCTAATGGTTATAATTTAGGAGTTAATGCATAGTAACACGACATTCAGACAAAGGAGAAAACAAGGTTTTTTGACCAAATCACTGCAACCAAATATTTGTATTAAGCACTTGAGTTACCCCCTTGCTACATATCCTATTATGAATTCCCTAAAGTACTTGGATCTTATACAATTTTATGTGCATCTTTAGTTATTATAAGTCACAAATAAATTCTTTATTAACTAATCAGAAAAATTTTCTACCTTTGTTTGTACTTTAGAAATGATAATTTTTTCAAAAAAATAAATGATCTACATACCTATAATCTCACAATGCTACTTATTTGTTCATGGTCCAAAGATTGGAAGACAATATACTCATCAATATGATTTATGAACTTAGGTTTGAAGGTGGCCTGTGGTACTTCAATATAAAATAAGAATCCAAAAGCTTGATTACCCTTGTTGAACCACTTAACTTTAGCACTTTCATCTGTACATTTTTTTTCTACCCCAATTGTAACTCTATATAACCTCTTGTTATTTAGTATTAGTTGAACCTTAGTTTTCCATTGATGGTAGTTAAATGGAATTAGAAGATGAACTAGAACATTTGAATCCATGCTTGTTGATTGTTGCAACGAATTTAGAAGTGAAAAAAATAAAAGATAGGAGGAAGAAGTACACACAACACAAGGCTATCCACAAGATAGTCAACTGTCATGTTGTAGCCAACCAATTAGGCCTCTTGTAGCTGTGTTGTTTTGGTCCATTTCTCTTTTTCTATTCATTTTCATGAAGGAAGGTTTTGAGGCCTTATAGGGGCATATAATACCTATCTAAGTTTAGTGGTTTGGTCCTGGTATAGGCTTGTATGTGGATTTTATTCTAACTGTTCTACCGAGCAGGGCTACAAGGGTTAAAAGGGTAAAGAGGCCTAAAGGTTAGAGCGATGAGAAAATGGAGTTCCTAAGTGAAAATTAGGGTGTTAAGTTTTTTTTTGGTCCCATTTGACATGATCTAAGTGGTTACAAACCCTCTTGGTTGTGAGAGTACAAGAACCGTAGGTGAGTTGGGTCTTTTCCTTGAAGGAATAGTGGATTGGAAAGGTCCACTTAAAGAGTATTTGAGAGAACTATGCTAAGTTGGTGGTTTGATCATCTAGTTGATCATCTAAAGAAGCTTCCCCTGCTCACTCTCAATCACTTATTCCTACATAGTTCACTATCCTTGGTCTATCAATCACTTAATGTATTCTTTCCATGTCACAAAACAAGAATCTTCTATCATGAACAAGGTTGTAGTATGAAGGCTTGTAGCATACTCTGGGATCTACTCATTTCCTATCAAATTGCCCCATAATAACCATTGTTATTTTTGTGATGGACATAAGCTAATGCATTATTCTTCAATTGTGACAAAAGATTTATGGAGTTACCCTCTCAAATGACACATGAATGCATAAATTTGAGAGGAAGACAGTAAGTTGAATGAATGTAAGTAGAGAAATTTTTGCATACCTGCAAATGGTACAAAATTTCATGGTTAAGTGGAAGTGTCCCATCAACAACAAGATCCAAATATCCATGTATCTATCTCAATCGAGCCTTTAAACCCTTCAAAGCTCTCTATTTTTCCACTAACCTGTTATGCACAAAAAGTCAAATTTTAGAGTTATGTCACCACTAAAAACAAAAGAAACAGAGCTTTGAAACCAAATCCACACACAACACAATGTAGTATTCATACATATCCATAGAAACAAACTAAACTCAGAACATTGGAATGGAAACAACTTGAAATTATGATGTAGAGAATGGATTCAGTTTACTCAACTAGAGGCACATTTCACAATAATGGGTTCTTCATGTAAAACATCAGTACGAGGTTCAAATAGTAAAGAGATTGATGAAAGATAGAGGAATTAAAAAGATACTTGCATGTAATAATTGGATTGAGCTTCTCTTTGTTTCAAGAATATTTTAATATTCTCTACTTAACAGGGCCAACCACATGATGGTGGAAGCTCATTTGGCCCCTCCCCCCCCTCACATCACTCTCAATTCCCCATACCCAATCATATAACATTAATCATTCATTCATCCATTAATAACATATAACATTCATTCATCCATCCATTAATAACATATAAAATTCATTCATTCATCCATTAATAACATATAACATTCATTCATTCAGTTGTTACATATTATCAAAAATATGGTTGTCATAATATGATTACAATCACTTTTTTTTTATTTCTTTAATTTTGAAGCTAAAAAAAGTGAAGTGGAGTATCATTTTCTAAATCATCTGTCCCCCCTTCAGTTTTTCTACCCTCTGCTGTTGATCGTAATGTACGCCTAGTCGTGTATTGATCATGATGTGGAGGCCGCTTCAAGGGGGGGTCTGTTGCAATAACAAAGAAATGTTAAATTGATATGTTTTTTTATTATTGTTACAAGTATTTTATTAATTAAAAGAACATCAAAGTGGTGCTCTTTACCTAATGGGGCCACATCATGTTCTTGATCTTGTTGTATAGCCTCATGCTCAACATGTTGAAAACCCTCTAAATCCTGATTTGGAGTTGAAACATGAAAAGTTACATTAATGAATACACCAATTGTAATTAAATATGTTTAAAAGAACATTAGAGTGGTCATCTTTACCTGATGGGGCCACATCATGCTCCTGATCTTCTCTAGCTTGATCATGCTCAACATCATGTTGATCACGCTCTACATGCTCTAAAGTTGAAACACGAAAGGTTACATTAATTAATACACCAATTGCAATTAAAGATGTTTAATTGTATTAATCCATACTGCGTTTTGTATAGCACATGAATACATCCAGTACTGGGATGCACACCATGACCTTCATCTCCAGGTTGTGCTCCACCCTCACCAGGCTGCATTCCAATGTCAGGTGCAGTATTATCATTGTCTATCTGTTTAAAACAAATAGGCACATAATTAATTTATGGTGAAAATTAATATTGAATAGATTGCACAAGTATTCAATTTTAAATAAACTTTATTGAGTTTATTTACCTACGTGTCGGATGTAGTGGAAGATTGTGTTTGTCCAATCAAGACTCTTAGGCGTTCAGCCACGGCTTCATAGCCATGTTGGAAGGCAATCTTCATTTCCTCTTCTGTGGGCGCTCTGTTGAATTTAGAGCCCTGCATTTTTGCATAAGATCATAAATTTTTCTTCTATGTTTTGATAAAACCAATTTTTTTTGCAATTTATTATTTGGATGCAATATTTCATTTATTGATACTTATAATTCTTGTGGCTAATTTCATATAACCACCAGAGCCAAGTTTGTGTTGCCCATGTTTTTCTAGTCTTGCCTTTGTTTCCTTCGATGTGTCGGGCAGCCTATGAAATTTTTGAAATACGTTAGATTATGTAAAAATAAAGAGTAATCAGTATATAATTACATTGTTGATAGTATCACATACCTTCCTTGGCCCGATGGTGTCTTTCCTTTTTTTCTTTTCAGCCTTCTCCTTTCCATCTAACACCAGGTCCTTCCACTCCCTCTCTGGAATCATGGGGGGACACTCGTACTTTTTGTTCTTCTCTAAATATGACCTATATTGGTCCCTTACATACTTTAGATATGTGCCAGCTTTCTTAAGGACCTTCGTTTGGTTGAATGTTTTATCACCAAATAGCACAACTAAACGGTTAATGAGCTCATCCTTTAAATCTTGATTTTGGGAATTCCACCGTGTACGTATGGTGGGCCCAAAGAGCTCCAATGTTATATCACCTAGATGTTTATAAAAAACATCATTTCCTTCAAAATGATCATGGGATCATTAGTCTAAAAAGAGTGATCAATAAGTAAATTTCAATTGGATTATATATAATAATAATTAAAAAAATTTAAATTACCTGGGACCTTCTCTATTTTTATGGGAACGAAATCCTCGGTCACCACAAATGTGACTGGAAATGTTCCCGTACTAGTAATACGGGAAGATCTAGGAAATGTTGCTAAAACATCACTAGCACTAGTGGCCTCTACATCACCAGTACTACCCAGTGTGTGCATGCTATGTGTAATCAAGGGAAAATTTGAAAATTATTATTAAGTGGGGTTAGCACAATAACAGAAAATCCAAAGAAGTAACAAAGCACAAAGGAAAATAGCATGAAAACAAAGGAGCAATATTACCCTAGTCTTCCACTTCCATGGTTCATCTTTGTTACACCTCCTAGCTTGCAGTAAATAGAGATGCCCTCAGATTTGTATGAGCAACTATGACATGTGCCTAAGTCCTATGCAAGTGTTGAAGGATTTGCATAAATGAAAATAACCTAATAATAAGCTAGAATGACAAATGACTGCAAATGTTAAATGACAAACAACCTAAGTTGACAGAAAATAGACATGAACCAGAGAGAGACAATTGACAGGAACTGGAGGAAAAACAAATGAGGATAAAATTGCCCTTTTATAAAAATTGCAATTTCGAATGTGTGGCCAGGATGAGAAGATGATAAAAACCCTAAGATCAATGATCAAGATTAAATGTTGTTGTGCATTAGGGTTAGGTCAAAATTAGGGCAATGATAAGGATGAAGGGCCAAGATTGAATTATAAGATAATTCAATCAAGGGTCGAAATTAAATGAGAAGTCAAAAGTCAAGAATTAATTTGGAAGATAAGGTTGGCACAGACAAAGAGGTTGCTGGAGAAGTTAAATAATAAAATTTATTTACTCTAGGCTGACCCATTAAATAATTAAATAATCAAAGATATTATTTAGTATGGAGGAATGTGACAAGGTGGCCTGAATTTAAAAATAATGATTTTAATTCAAAAATTCAAGAGAATTGTTTAAATTAAATAAATCAAATTTATTTAATTTTAGTAAAAACATTGAATAATTAAATAATTAAATTAAAATTATTTAGTATAATTGAAAGATGGACAATTAAATAAATCAAATTTATTTAATTTTTTAGAAGGGACTTAATTAGTAGTAATTTAAATAAATGAAATTTATTTAATTAATCAAGGGAGACATAAAATGACAAGGGAAATTAAATAGAATTATAGGTACATTTGTCCGAAGGAAGACATAGATGACAAAGGGAAATTAAATAAATTATGAAATTTATTTAATCAAAGGAAGACTTAGATAATTAATGGCGTATTAGATAAATAAATAATATTTATTTATTTAATAATCAAGGAGGAACAAATGACATGAATTAATTAAATAATTATGAATTATTTAATCAATAGTCGAATGTGGACCAAGGACATAATTAGATAACTTAATTATGCTAGGACGAAGGTGGTAAAAAATGAAGCTTGCAGGCCTAGGTCATTTTTAGGTATCTCTGAGGAACCATTCACCCATGGGTGAATGAGTCTCAAATCAGCTTCTAAAAAACACTTTTCGTGACTGGTACACATGTTTCTTCCCTTCTCAGATCTGCATTTTGTTTTCCAATTTTGCAAATATTGAGTTTAGTCTTCAAGTTTCAAGTGATAGATTGCATTTTGGTGTTGATTTTCTATTTTTAGTTTTTCTCCCCAAAGTTCTATTTGACCTTGACCCCCATCCTTCAGTCATAAGGAAATATGAAGATTCTTGACTTGATTCACCTAAGGTTTGATAATCAATTCATTGTGTGGATCTCATTTCCTAATGAAATAAAGGAAAATAGGTCCCTTATTGTTCATCAAATCCATATTTTACACCCCAAAACCCTATTTTCTATCATTTCATATACAAATATAAGGATTAGGAGATAAGATAGAAGATGTATGTGGAATAGTATGCAAATATAAATAGAA